>CM052670.1:1103097-1169477 GCA_028533165.1 Leontopithecus rosalia
ACAGAAGAAACACAAGAAGTGTGTCCTGCACAGAGGAGGAACAGGAAGTACGTCCGTTTCAGGAGAATGACAGGAAGTATGTCCTGTACAGGAGAAACACAGGATGTGTGTCCTGGCCAGAAGAACAGGAAGTGTGTCTGTCTCAAAACTGTGACAATATGTGTGTCCTGCAAAGGAGAAACACAGGAAGTGTGTCCTGCACAGAGGAGGAACAGGAAGTATGTCCGTTTTAGCAGAGTGACAGGAAGTGTTTCCTGTACAGGACAATCACAGGATGTGTGTCCTGCCCAGAAGAACAGGAAGTGTGTCTGTCTCAAGACTGTGACGGGATGTGTGTCCTGCACAGGAGAAACACAGGAAGTGTGTCCTTCACAGAGGAGGAACAGGAAGTATGTCCGTTTTAGCAGAGTGACAGGAAGTGTTTTCTGTACAGGAGAATCACAGGATGTGTGTCCTGCACAGAAGAACAGGAAGTGTGTCTGTCTCAAAACTGTGACAGGAAGTGTTTTCTGCACAGGAGAAACACAGGACATGAGTCCAGCCCAGAAGAACAGGAAGTGTGTCTGTCTCAAAACTGTGACGGGATGTGTGTCCTGCACAGGAGAATCACAGGAAGTGTGTCCTGCCCAGAAGGACAGGAAGTGTGTCTGTCTCAAAACTGTGAGAGGAAGTGTGTCCTACACAGGAGAAACACAGGAAGTGTGTCCTGCACAGAGGAGGAACAGGAAGTATGTCCATCTCAGGAGAGTGACAGGAAGTCTGTCTTGCACAGGAGAAACACAGGAAGTGTGTCTAGCACAGAAGATCAGGAAGTGTGTCTGTCTCAAAACTGTGACAGGATGAGTGTCCTCTACAGGAGAAACACAGGAAGTGTGGCCTGCCCAGAAGAACAGGAAGTGTGTCAGTCTCAGGAACAGGAAAGGAAGTGTGTCCTGTACAAAAGAAACACAGGATGTGTGTCCTACCCAGAAGAATATGAAGTGTGTCTGTTTCAAAACTGTGACAGGATGTGTGTCCTGCACAGGAGAAATACAGGAAGTGTGCCCTACACAGTGGAGGAACAGGAAATATGTCCATCTTACGAGAGTGACAGGAAATGTGTCCTGTACAGGAGAAACACAGAAAGTGTGTCCTGGAAAGAGGAGGAACAGGAAGTATGTCCGTCTCAGGGGAGTGACAGGAAGTGTGTCCTGAACAGAGTAGGAACAGGAAGTATGTCTGTCTCAAAACTGTGACACGATGTGTGTCCTGCACAGGACAAACACAGGAAGTGTTTGATGTGCAGAAGAACAGGAAGTGTGTCTGTCTCAATAGAGTCTCAGGAAGTGTGCCCTACACAGAGGAGGAACAGGAAGTACATCTGTCTCAGGAAAGTTAGAGGAAGTGTGTCCTGCACAGGAGAAACACAGGAAGTGTTTCCTACACAGAGGAGGGACATTAAGTATGTCTGTCTCAGGAGAGTGACAGGAAGTGTGTCCTACACAGGAGAGACACAGGAAGTGTGTTCTGCACAGAGGAGGAACAGGAAGTATGTCTGTCTCAGGAGAGTGACACGAAGTGTGTCCTGCACAGAGGAGGAACAGGAAGTATGTCTGTCTCAGGAGAGTGACAGGAAGTGTGTCCTGCACAGGAGAAACACATGAAGTGTGTCTTGCGCAGAAGAATAACAGTAATTTTGTCTGTCTCAGGAGAGTGACAGGAAGTGTGACCTGCACAGGAGAAACACGGGAAGTGTGTCCTGCACAGAGGAAGAACAGGATGTATGTCTGTCTGTGGTGAAAGGGGAGAGGAGCCAAGTACAGTGGCTCATGCCTGTAACCACAGCATTTTGGGAGGCTGAGGTGGGAGGATCATTTGCGTCCAGGAGTTCAACACCAGCCTGAACAACAAGTGAGATCTTGTCTCTACTAAAAAATTTTTTAATTTGCTAAGTTTAGTGGTGCATGTTTATAGTCCCAGTTCCTCAGGAGGCTGAGGTAATAGGATCACTTGAGCCCAGGAGATTGAAGCTGCGTTGAGCTATGATTACTTCATTGCACTCCAGTCTGGGTGACAGAGCAAGATCCTGTCCCAAAATAATAATAATAAAAAGAGTGCACACAGGAAGCAGTGCTGAATAAATAAAGGTATAAAACACAGTTAAGTATGAATCTGTTAGTGCATAGCCATGAAAATAATCTAGAATTAACATTTCACATGGGAGGTAATTGAAAGAGCAGCAAAGAAAGAGAGAATAAGCATATGTTCACGTTTTTGTTTCTTCTGGGAAGAAGACATAGATAATGACTATCTTTATATTTGGTAGAAAATATCAGCTTAAATATGTGTGCTGGCAATTTAAAGGTGGTCACCACCAGAAAACTAGAAAAGTTTTGTATACAGCGCCTGCATGGGAAATGCATGGATTGAGGAAAACCCGATTCATGCAATCAGAGGTGGGTGGAAAAGAATTACACCAAAGAAGTAGAAAGTCTGATAAATGTAAAAAAAAGGAGAGAGAATAATATGAAATGAAACTCCAGGAATCAATCCAAATATAACAGTGATCATAGTCAACATGAATGGATTAAAATTCCTTTTTAAAAAGATAGACTTTCTGAATGGGAAAATAAACACAAAATCCAGACATACATTAGTGCAAGAGGCAGCTTAATTAAAAACAAGGAAGCAAAAAACGTTAAAAATAAATGGATGAGTTTGATATGATTCTGTTCCACTATCCAATTTAAGTAATTGTCAATTATTTTATAGATTATTCTTCAGGTTTTTTTTTTCTTTTTTGAGACAGAGTTTCACTCTATTACCCCAGGCCAGAGTGCAATGGTGCAATCTCGGCTCACTGCAATCTCTGCCTCCCAGGTTTAAGCAATTATTGTGCCTCTGCCTCCAGAGTAACCTGGATTAGAGGCACCTGCCACCTCACCAGGCTAATTTTTGTATTTTTAGTAGAGATGGGATTTCACCTTGTCGGCCAGGCTGGTGTCTTCTGTCACCATAAAATGTATAAAACCAAGCTGTAACACAACCACCTTGGCCACTTGTTCTCAGGACCTCCTGGGGCTGTGTTGTGAGCATTGGTTAAGTGAATAACTCTCTTCCAATATTTTACGGAGTTTGACTTTTTTCAAACTCCAATTATTTGACAATAATTGGTGCCCTACAAGTGGGGCCTCAGAAAAGAGTCAGAATCCCTGAAGGAGTTCCCCTAGCCTGGAGCTAAGGTATCAGCAGGGCCATTGGAAGCCCTCCCTGACTTTAGGTTTCTCCTCCAGTGGCACCAGTGACTCCTCCAGAGCTCCGGCCCTTCCATTTGGTTGATGATCCTTGGTTCATTCTGAGCTCTTTTTCTCTCTTCTTTCTTCTTTGTCCTAGGTTATATAGGGTCCTTATTTAGGTTTGGCATTGCATTCTGAAGGTTCTCCACTGCATTTCCCCCCAAATTAATCTCCATTGGCCTGTGAGTGCAACTGCATGAGGAACTAAAGTGCCACTTCTGTAGATGAGAGGCTGAGCTCCTCAGCTTGTTAAAGAAAGGGGGTGTTGCTCCTCCCAGCCAAAAAACACCCCTGGGTCGGGGGTTGAGTGGAAGTGCCTGGGGGATTGATTCCCACCATGACGTACAGTGACCCTACAGGGAACCAGACAACAAAGTTAATTTGAAGAGGCTCATCCAGGAAACAGGTGTAAGAGCTGATTACTTGTTATTTTGAGCCATCTTGGACATCTAGACCTCTCGACAAGGAAACTGACATGCATAAAAGGGTGAAATGACTCAGTGGTGACACGCTGTAATCCCTGGCACAGCCAGCACTCTTCAATCCACCCTTCTAAAACTTAGGTGACAGTTTATTTCCGCATTTAAAAAAAAGTGGGAGATATGTCAGGTAAGAACGGGGAAAAGCAAGGAGAACGACCCCCTTTTGGGCACCCCTTTTTCTTTAATGGTTCCTCTACTTACAAGTATTTGTGTCAGTGGAAAAAGTTTGAGGGCATGCCAGGTGAAACAAGAAACTTCCTTGTTACATATTATGTCTGTGCTTGCTCAAACTTTAAACTGCTGCACACATTACATCAAAGAAAATTCCAGCCCAAAGGTCAACCTGCAACCATACAGTTCCTAAGTCCTCTATTTTCTTTTCTTGTTTGTTTGTTTTGAGACAGAGTCTTGCTCTGTCATCCAGCCTGGAATGCAGTGGTGCAATATCAACGAACTGTAGCCTCTGCCTCCCTGGTTCAAGTGATTCTCCTTCAGCCTTCTGAGTAGCTGGTATTATAGGGGCCTGCCACCATGTATGGCTGATTTTTGTATTTTTAGTAGAGACAGGGTCTCGCCATGTTGATCATACTGGTCTCAAACTGCTGACCTCAAGTAATCTGCCTGCCTCAGCTTCCCAAAGTGCTGGGATTACATGCATGAACCACCATGAATGGCCCTTCTGTTACTTTTCTACTGCTGTTGAGATAAAGTCACTGTTGGTATAACTTTTTTGTACATGTAAACTGGTGAGTTTGTGTTGATATCTCCTGGCTAGAGTGCTGAAGTAAAAGCTATAGGATCTTTGTATGAGTGTCTATGTGTGTTTAGGTGTCTTTACGTACTTGCAAATATATGTGTACATACATATATATATATATTTTTATTGCATTTTATGTTTTGGGGTGCATGTGAAGAACATGCAAGATAGTTGCATAGGTACACATGTGGCAGTGGGATTTGCTGCCTTCCTTCCCTTCACCTATATCTGGCATTTCTCCCCATGCTATCTCTCCCCAGCTCCCCACCCCCCACTGTCCCTCCCCTATTCCCCCCAACAGGCCCCATTGTGTAGTGCTCCCCTCCCTGTGTCCATGTGTTCTCATTGTTCAAATTTAGCCATCAAGTGTCAGATAGGCTTCAAGTTAAAGAGTACTCATAGGCCAGCGCAGTGGCTCACTCCTGTAATCCCAGCACTTTGGGAGGCCGAGGCGGGTCACCTGAGGTCAGGAGTTCGAGTTCAGCCTGGTCAACATGGTGAAACCCCGCCTCTACTAAAAATACAAAAATTAGCTTGTCATGGTGGCATACACCTATAACCCCAGCTACTCGAGAGGCTGAGGCAGGAGAATCACTTGAACCTGGGAGGTGGAGGTTGCAGTGAGCTGAGATTATGCCACTGCACTCCAGCCTGGGTGACAGAGCAAAACTTCGTCTTAAAAAAAAAATAAAAAAGAGTACTCATAAATTAAATAAAAAGCCAAAACGCTTTTCAAGTTCCCATGACTTACATATATCTTTAATAAATAAGCTGGCTTTAAAATTATTGGTCAAGTATTATTAGAAATATCTTAAAAATTGTCAGCACACATGTTTGTTTGCATTTGTTGGTGAAGTGGTTTCATAGTTCCCTCTGACAGATTATAAGGTGTCAAAATTTGACATAAGGCTTATAAAACCATAAACTCAGCAACCCAGCATAACACAGAATAATCTTTGTGCACTTTTTGATAAATAAGACATTTGATGTTATCGGTATAATAAAAATAGCTAAATCTTCAGTTATTGGTAAAATGCCTATATATTTAACTTTAATATTTTTACTTAGGTAAACACACAAAATTCATAGGCTATAAAAATGGTTGACAGGGTAATAACTTTAAATGGTGACAAGCACAGTTTTTATAGATAATCCAGGTAAAACATTTTATAAATGAATTAGGTAAATGTAATGAAGCAAATGCTTGTAAATAAACATAATTTAGATCTAAAGTTAAATAATAGATATTCATTAACTCTCTGGGTCATTTCCAACTTAAAAAAATATATTATAAAAAAACTTTTCTAAAAAATATATTCTTATTCAAAGCTAAGTTATTTTCATCTATATCCAGGTTTATTTATTTATTTATATTTTTTGAGACAGGGTCTTGCTCTGTCACCCAGGCTGGAGGGCAGTGGCACAATCTCAATTCACTGCATCCTCCACCTCCTGGGTTCAAGGGATTCTCCTGCCTCAGCCTCCAGAGTAGCTGGGATGACAGCTGCTCACCACCACACCTGGCTAATTTTTGTATTTTTAGTAAACATGGGGTCTCGCCATGTTGGCCAGGCTGGTCTCCAACTCCTGACCTTGTCTGGGATAAAAAGCCGAGATTCATTGTCTCATGGCTACAGAAAACGAGGACATGGACACACAAAATGAGGTTGACAGCAGAAGTTTAATAGGCAAAAGAAAGAGAAGAGCTCTCTGCGGCAGAGCAGGGTCCTGGAGAAGTGGGTTGCTGCTTCTGTGCTGAAATGCAGCAAGTTTTACAGATGAGCTTGAGGAGGCAGTGTATGTATGATTCACATAGGGCGCAAAAGACTAGTTGAACCAGGTATACCATGTGCATAGGGCACATAAAACTGGTTAGAACCGGGTATGTCATTTGCATAGGGCATGGAAAGCTGGCCTAATCTTTTATTATGCAGGTGGATTCTCTACCTGGCAGGTTCCATGTTTCCTGTTTTGTTCTGGTTTTTTGAAATGGAGTTTCACACTTGTTGCCCAGACTTTCAGGCTGGGGTGTAGTGGCATGACCTCAGCTCACTGCAACCTCTACCTCCTGGGTTCAAGTGATTCTCCTGCCTCAACCTACCCAGTAGCTGGGATTATAAGCATGTGCCACCATGTCCTGCTACTTTTTCTATTTTTTTTTAATATAGATGGGGTTTCACCATGTTGGCAAGGCTGGTCTTGAACTCCTGACCTCAGATGATTCATCCACCTCAGCCTCCTAAAGTGCTGGGATTACAGGGGTGAGCCACCACACCCTGTCCCTGTTTTTTTTTTTTTTTTTTTGAGGCAGAGTTTTGCTCTTGTTACCCAGGCTAGAGTGCAATGGCGCGATCTCGGCTCACCACAACCTCCACCTCCTGGGTTCAGACAATTCTCATGCCTCAGCCTCCCGAGTAGCTGGGATTACAGGCACGCGCCACCATGCCCAGCTAATTTTTGTATTTTTAGTAGAGACGGGGTTTCACCATGTTGACCAGGATGGTCTTGATCTCTTGACCTCGTGATCAACCCGCCTCGGCCTCCCAAAGTGTTGGGATTACAGGCTTGAGCCACCGTGCCCCTGTTTTTTTTTTTGTTTGTTTGTTTGTTTGTTTTTTACCGTACACATGGTGACAAAGAAAAGGGAAGAAGGAACCTCCATGTTGAACATACTTGGCTTCCAGGCAGCCTTTACCATTGGCACAGCTGCTGGCATTTACCTGTGCAAGCTTCCAGCTTGCTTATCTATGTCTGCAGCTCAGGTTTACAGACTGCTTTTTGTTAGAAAAGAAATGATTTGGGAGCTGCTTTTTATTAAAAGGGAAATTCTGCAGAAGCCTCTTTTACTGTCACTATCTGTCTGAATAATTTCTTTCCAGTTCCTGTATCAGTAAGGAGCTGCAGCTGGCTTGCCTTCAGTCACTAAAGATCTAAGCCACCAGAGGAATTTAGAGATGGATCCTAGTCATACTCCCAGGGAATTTAGTTCACTGGATGTATAGGAAATGCAAATTAATTAGGAATAAGTGAACTATTCAATCCCTTTCTTATTGCTCTCTGTAGTTGCTAAAATGAAAGTAAAAGAGAGCTGTCTTGTACTTGAAGGCTGTACCAAGCTCAGAGGTGGGTCTGTCTCAGACCAGGCCAGTCACCTCAAAGCTTCCTACAAAAGAAAAAATTAAGCCAAGCCAACCGAAAGTTACCTCTGAGACCAGTGATTACCAAGAAAATAGACAATGTGGGTCAGGCACGGTGGCTCACGCCTGTAATCCCAGCACTTTGGGAGGCCAAGGCGGGTGGATCACGAAATCAAGAGATCGAGACCATCCTGGACAACATGGAGAAACCCCGTCTCTACTAAAAATACAAAAAATTAGCTAGGCGTGGTGGTGCATGCCTGTAATCCCAGCTACTTGGGAAGCTGAGGCAGGAGAATTGCCTGAACCTAGGAGGCGGAGGTTGCGATGAGCCGAGATCGCACCACTGCACTCCAGCCTGGGTAACAAGAGTGAAACTCCATCTCAAAAAAATAAATAAATAAATAAAAAATAGACAATGTGGGGGAAGGGCAAAATCAAGTAACTATTAAACCCAAAGGGTATTTGCAGGGCTGTCCAGTGTTTTGGCTTTCCTGGGCGATATTGGAAGAAAAATTGTCTTGGTCCACACAAAAATACACACACACTAATGTTAGCTGATAGGCAAAAAAAAAAAAAAAGGCAAAACGAATCTCATAATGTTTTCAGAAAGTTTACAAATTTGTGTTGGACCACATTCAAAGCTGTCCTGGGCCACATGCAGCTCACTGGCCGTGGGTTGCATAAGCTTGAAAAGGAACTGCTTTATCTTGTAGATTGGTATCATCGGCTTCCTGAGTTCCCTTTTCTAAAATAGTTTGTAAGAATGACTACTTTAAGAACAGTATGTTAATTTTTTTTTTTTTTTTTTGAGAAAGGGTCTCATTCTGTCACCCAGGCTGGAGTGCAGTGGTGTGATCTCAGCTTATTGCAACCTCCACCTCCTGGGTTCAAGTGATTTTCCCACCTCAGCCTCCTGAGAAGCTAGGATTACAGGCACATGCCACCATGCCTGGCTAACTTTTCTATTTTTTGGTAGAGATGGAGTTTCATCATTTTGGTGAGGCTACTCTGCAACTCCTGACCTCAAGTGATCTGCCTGCCTTGACCTCCCAAAGTGCTGGGATTATAGGCCTGAGCCACCCTGACCAGCCAATGCGTTTAATTTTTAAATGCCACAGAATTCAAGGGCATGTTTGGATTGGTTCAGGACCCACAGCTCACTCACTATTAACCACTTGCTGATGAGTGTACGGGACCCAGATGCACAGGAGGCTTTTCCTGAGGAAAGGGCCAGCCTGGTAGAATGGGTAAACACCGCCACAAGGTCCGTTTATCCTGAGAAGGGGACTGCCCAATCCTCCCTATAAAATGCCAAGTGGAGCATCCCAGATAAAGCTTCCTATGCGAGCCATGTGGGGTTGGCTTTATAATTACTGGGATATTCACCAGCTGAATATGCCCACTGCCCAATGCAGCAGTCTGTTTTCCTGCTGCTCATAAAGATATACCTGAGACTGGGCAGTTTACAAAACAAAGAGGTTTAATTAGACTTACAGTTCCACGTGGCCAGGGAAGCCTCACGATCATGGGGGAAGGCACGGAGGAGCAAGTCATGTCTTAAGAAATGGCGGCAGGCAAAGAGGGAGTGAAAGCTGGGCGACAGTTTTATCTCCTTATAAAACTGTCAGATCTCGTGAGACTTATTAACTACCACGAGAACAGGATGGGGGAAACTGCCCTCATGATTCAATTAGCTCCCACCCCATCCTTCCCACAACAATGGGAATTATGGGAGACACAATTCAAGATGAGCTTTGGGTGGGGACACAGCCAAACTATATCACCCAGGTCACAGTGTGAAGTAAAAATAAATCTCCCCAAAATCACTAAGCCCAAGGAAAAGTCAAGTGGGGAACTGTATCGGGCCAGCCTGCCTCTCATTTGACTCTTCAATAGGACAGCTACATAGCCAGGTCACGATTTGTGCCTAAGGAAATTCTGTGTGGATGGACAAAGGACAGACGGAACTCAAAGTCATCCTTCCACGGCTCCCCTGGGACAAAGGCTTATCTGATAACTTCCTCTGCCCATTGCTTATGTAAAAGTGCAGATTCACTGAGCCAACCTAAACTGTGTTTTCAGTAGAAAGCTGATTAAGGACTCAGAAGAATGCAACCTTTTGTCTGTTACCTACTTCTAATCTGAAAGCCTCCACTTCGAGAGGTCCTGAATTACGGAACCGAAGCCATGTACCTCTTATACGTATTGATTGATGTCTCACGTCTCCCTAAAATGTATGCAAGCAAGCTGTGCCCTGACCATCTTTGGCACATGTTGTCCGGGCCTCCTGAGGCTGTGTCACGGGCACACATTCTCAACCTTGGCAAAATAAACTTTCTAAGTTGACTGAGACCTGTCTCAGATACGTTGGGTTCACAATCAATTTTCAGTGTGCTCATGGTGACTGAACAACTGTGAGGTTCATAAATTTGGAGAGAAAGCTTCATTTCTACAAATGCTTTGGCTCAAGGGTCTCCTTCTACAAGAGCACAACAGGTGACATTACTCTTGCAGAATCAAACAATGGTTTGAGAAACCTTATCAAATATTCTGTTATAGCTTTCCCTCATGGTGGTTGTCTGAGTATAGCTTGGTCTTCAACATTTTAGGGAGACATGAGGCATCAATCAACACATGTAAGATGTACATTGGTTCCATCCGAAAAGGTGAGGTAACTCAAAGTGGGGGCTTCCAGGTCACGGATAGATAAGATACAAAAGGTTGCATTCTTTTGGGTCTTTGATCAGCCTTTCACTGAATACACAATTTACATGTGAGGGCAGGGGAGTGCATAGAATAGTCACTGATGCCTTAATGGTTCAATGAATCTGCATCTTTTTGTAAACAACAGGGTGGGGAAGCTATCAGATATGCATTTGTCTCAGGTGAGCAGAGGGCTGACTTTCACTTCTGTCTGTCCTTTGTTCCACACCTGTGAAAATAAGCTGTGAAATTTTATTGCCAAGGTGAAATTGAACAGAATTGTTTGTTTGTTTGTTTGTTTTTGTCTTCGTGGCTGTCTTATTTAGGATAAAATGGGAGGCAGTTTCTCCTGGCAGTTCCCAACTGGACTTTTCCCCTTAGCCTGGGGATTTGGTTTCTTTTCACTAATTAACAAGCTAAATTAATAAGTTGTCAAAGAAAAACAGCGAAGGGAAAAGTAAGTCAAAGGGCTCATGCCAGAAGGGTGGAAATCTTTGGATAATTATTAAGAAATGACACAAATAAAAGGAAAGTTGATGGAGTTAAAACAAAGGTCTTCACAACATGATCAAAGGTTGGGTGGGCCAAAGGGAGCCCTAAGTGGTCCCCCAACATTAAGGTGCCCCATACCAGTTTTCCTCATTTGCCTTAGATTGGAGACATTTAAGAAAAATTAAGGCTAGGCACTGTGGCTCAGGCCTCTAATCTTGACACTTTGGGAGGCCGAAACACCTGAGGTCTCTGATCTGGGAAGCAGATCACCTGAGGTCAAGAGTTTGAGACCAGCCTGGCCAACATGGCAAACCCCATCTCTACTAAAAATACAAAAATTAGCTGGATGTGGTGGCACACACCTGTAATTCCAGCTACTTGGGAGTCTGAGGCAGGAGAATCTCTTGAACCTGGGAGGCAGAGGTTGCAGTGAGCTGAGATCATACTACTGCACTCCAGCCTGGTCGACAGAGCAAAAGCCTGTCTCAAGAAAAAGAAAAATCAAAAGTCAAAGATTTTAATGACAATATTGACATTGCCTCAGGTGAGTCAAGATAAATATTGACAAAAGGGCAGGAGTCTCTTGACTCAACCCCGTGCTGGAAACCCAAATCCTTTTTCACTGGAGAGGAGGTAGGGAAGTGAAGTCCCTGGGACCAGGTATTTAAGAATGTAAGGGTTGGTAGGAGTAAAAAATTTGAGATGTTTAAACAGGCTTCGTGTTTGGTAGTTATGACTTCTTGACATAAATGTCTTATGCAAATGGGTACTGTATCTGAGCAGGGAACACTCCCCCAATACTATAAAACTGAGGGCACGTAAATCTGCCCTTTGGGGAAATGTTCATTGGACATGATCAGTGGGAACTAGTAAGACTGCCTAGGATTACAGAACCTAGGGTAGAAGCTGGGGTGCTGGCAAGGAAAACATCTCCACTTCACAGCCCTTCGTGGACTGTTATTTTGTTTGTTTTTTTATAGACATGAGGTTTCACCATGTTGACCAGGTTAATCTCGAAATCCTGAGGTCAAGCAATTCACTCACTTCAGCTTCTCAAAGTGCTGGGATTACAGACGTGAGCCACCATGCCCAGCCATTTGTGTAATGTTTATTGGGCCCGATAGCAAAAGCCTGTAAGACTGTCGAGTATCACGACTGCTGGGACTTTGGACTAGAGAATTTCCACTTCAGGGCTGCAACCAACAAGAAAATTAGAAACCCTCTAACCAGTACAATGGATCCCTCTTCTCTGCCAAAAGCATTCAAAAGCAAACCTGAAAACCTAGGCCAAGCCATGGTGAGAAGTTGGGTCAGATATGCCTCCTGATACCTGCCTCCTTTGAAATTCTGGCATAACTGACCACCACTAACATCAACACAGAGATCTTAAGACTGACAAAAGAGACTCTTTGTGACAGCGAGATACCAAACTTCAAACTGGCTCTAGTATCATCAGTAACAGATAAGCAACATAAAATCAAAGTGTTTTGTCCGAAAATATATTTTTTTGATGTATTTTGAAATGGCCCCACAAGGCTGTCTCTTGCAGGGAAAATCTACATTCTCTTTTTTTGAGACAGAGTTTTGCTCTTGTTACCCAGGCTGGAGTGCAATGGCGCAATCTCAGCTCACCGCAACCTCCGCCTCCCGAGTTCAAGCAATTCTCCTGCCTCAGCCTCCCGAGTATCTGGGACTACTGGCCCGCACCACCAGGGCCAGCTAATTTTTGTATTTTTAGTAGAGACGGGGTTTCACCTTGTTGACCAGGATGGTCTCGATCTCTTGACCTCGTGATCCACCTGTCTCGGCCTCCCAAAGTGCTGGGATTATAGGTGTGAGCCACCGCACCTGGCCGAAAATCTACGTTCTGTTCAAAATCACTGTTTCTTTTCAGGTCTTTTTCCTAATTCAGGAGATAATTGACTAAGAATCTGGCACAGTTTTTAGGTCTGATAAGTGCTCTGCAGCCTGCTAGCTGGAGACTTCATCTGCATGATGAAACCTTGGTCTCCACAATCCCTTATCTTTCTTGACACAAAGTCTCACTGTTTGTTTCCCGGGCTGGAGTGCAGTGGTGCAATCTCAGCTCACTGCCACCTCTTCCTCCTGGTTCCAAGTGATTCTCCTTTCTCAGCCTTCCAAGTGACCACAACAGTGACCTTAACCCAGACAGTTTCTTCTACTGATTCCAGGTCTTCAAATAATAATGTTAGCCGTGGGAGTTACTTGAGTCACATTCCAGGTCTTTAAATAATAATGTTAGCCGTGGGAGTTACTTGAGTCACATGGTGCCAAAGTATGTCAGTGACAGCAAATCTGTACGAGTCTGCAGTAACTTCAATTCTTGCCTCCTCAGAAAAAAGAATTTGACCAAAAGGCCTAATGTAGACTGAGATACTGCAGCCAGTTTTAGAGCAGGAGTGAACATTTATTAAAAAGTTTTACTGTGGCTCACGCCTATAATCCCAGCACTTTGGGAGGCGGAGGCAGGTGGATCACGAGGTCAAGAGATCGAGACCATCCTGGTCAACATGGTGAAACCCCGTCTCTACTAAAAATACAAAAATTAGCTGGGCATGGTGGTGCGTGCCTATAGTCCCAGCTACTCGGGAGGCTGAGGCAGGACAATTGCTTGAACCCAGGAGGTGGAGGTTGCGGTGAGCCGAGATTGTGCCATTGCACTCCAGCCTGGGTAACAAGAGCGAAACTCTGTCTCAAAAGAAAAAAAAGTTTTAGAGCAGAAAGGAAAGTACACTTAGAACACGGCCAAGCATCTGACCTAAGACATCCAGTGCAAAGGTTTGACCTTTAGACTTGGGGTTTACATGTTGGTATGCTTCTGCTGTCTGTTGTCCCTTCTCTCCAGAGTCTTCCTTTGAAGTGGCTGTCTGAACGCACAGTGGCCTGCCAGCACTCAGGATGGGAGCAGGCACGGTGTGCTTACTGGAGTTGTACGTATGCTCACTTGAGGCATTCTTTCCTTGCCAGCTGAATGTTCCTGGGAGGTCATAGACCAGTCAAATGCCACCATTTTGCCTCTTAGTGTGCACGCTAGTGCACACTCATCCAGCTCCTGAGATCGTATTGGGAAGGTGCTGGTCACCTGTTTCAGGTGTTTTCTATGTATTTGGAGACAGCCTTTCCCTGGTGCCGGCTGTGATCAGTTATTATTTGAGAGGGACAGTTTAGTAAGCGCCTGACAATCACCTGATGCTCTCCTGACATTCCTGGTGGGGCTGGGGAGAGCCTTTCCAGCCCTGCTCAGGCCTGACTAGCTACCTGTTGTAACAACAACTGAACTCTTTCAACCAATTTCCAACGAGAAAATCTATGACTCTCTGTGACCTGAAAGCCCACACTTTGAAGTGTGTCACCTTTCCTGGCCAAAGCAATGCACATCTTACATGTGTTGAGGGGTGTCTTATGTTCCCCTAACACGCATAAAGCCAATCTGTAACTCAACAACCCTAAGCGCATGTTCTCAGGATCTCCTGAGGTCTGTACCGTGGGCCAGTAGACACTCATATTTGGCTCAGAATAAATCTTTTACAATAGTTTACAGATTTTGATCCTTTTTGTCAGCAGAGACAGTTCCACCCTTGCTATGGGATGTTAACTGAAGCTAATAGAAATAATGGCGTCTAAAAGAGTTCCATGATGAAACATAAATGGTTCATATGGGATCTGCTACCTGGGTAATGCAAAGATAACATACAAGGAGGAGCCTCTTTTTCCTCTTCAGACTGACTCTGTAACTATGTGAGGAGCTGGTGGATTTTACGGTGCCTGAAAAATAGCTCTTGGCATGTGAATCACATGGTGAGCAAACATCATCATCTTCTTTGAAAGGCTACCACTCTGCTTAAAGAAGCATTAAGGACATTTGTTTTTCTTGTGAGATATTTACAGTTTAGAGTGATTGGATATCATATTTTGTTGTGAGCAAAATTTACGTTTCTCTCTAGCTGAGCTCTTCACAATTTGGAAACTATTTCTGACTATTCTTATTTTATGGCAATATATAGTGGTTTGCATGAGTTTAGTAAGACTGTTTTCCTTTGAAACAGGACACAATTGTGGACACTTTACTTGCCCAAGGCTTTCAGTGAAATAATGTACTTTTAGGTAAAGTTCCGTCAGAGCCAGCCTGAGAAGAACCTATCAACTGTTGCTGCGCTTTATGCAAATACTCAACTACTATGAGCCTAAAACTTATTTTGCAGATGAATTGGTCTTCTTATACTTTTTCTTCAATAGAAAAGGGGGGCTAGAGAGACAGAAAAATTGTTTTACCTGTACCAAACCTGTTACTAGATTCCGGCCCTGACCTTTGTTTTTATTATTTACTTATTTATTTGAGACAGAGTATTATCTCCCTCTTCCTCAGGCTGGAGTGCAGTGGTGCGATCTCAGCTCACTGCAACCTCAATGTCCTGGGTTCAAGCGATCTTCCTATTTCAGCCTCCCAAGTAGGTGGGACTCCAGGTGCATGCCCCCGTGCCCTGTTAATTTTTGCGTTTTTAGTAGAGATGGGGTTTTGCTCTGTTGTCCAGGCTGGTCTCAAACTCCTGGACTCAAGGGATTTGCCTGCCTCAGCCTTCCAAAGTGCTGGGATTACAGGTGCGAGCCACTGTGCTCAGCTTTGGCCTTCGTTTTTAAATGCAGATGGAATCATGGATTATTTATTGACAACAAGAACGCTCTGAAAATGAAACAGGTGATAACTTTCTTCGTGATGTCTTTAGTTGGCACTCTAGTAGTATAGGTTCTTTTTTCTGTTGTGACACGCAAATTCTCTTGATTGTCAAAATTATAAATGTTATTTATTTCTTGTTGTTTTACTGCTGAGAAAACCAGAATCATGGTATTCTGATGATCAGAGATAAGTTGACAAAGCCTATAAATCTCCCTCGTTTGGCATCCCATTGGGCCAAAACTATTTGTCACTGCCAATGCCCTGCTGCTAAAACTGGACGAGCACCCTCACTCTAGACCCAGGCCTATCACGGAAGAGATGGGTGTGTGAGATTGTAACAGCTGATTTTGAGAGACAATATGAATTCAGACCCTCCAAATCAAAGACGTATATGCAGATGACTAAACAGCTAGTAAAACAAGCTGCTTTCACCTCCTGGGTTATTACCCAACCCCTTTACATCCATCTAAACCATAACAAATTTTCTGTTTCCACTAGAATTGAAAGAAATGTACTGAGAGGATAAAGGTGCCTCATGACAAAGCTTCCCTGGTATAATACTCCAAAGGTATGAGATTTATGTGTATATATATATATATATATATATATATATATATACATAAAAATTATATATAATATTTTTTTCAGCCAACTTAGGACAAATTACTAAAACATCTGTAAAAAGCATTATGGCACAAAAAAATTATCTAAATTCCTTAGCATAAAAGGTTTTAACCTGGCTTATGTTTTATGTAGCTAACAGGTACAAGTCTGTAACTAAAACCAAGAACACAGTAGCTCAGTGCATAGAAGGTAAAGATAAATTAATTTTGCTACCTCACCTTTGGCTTTTGGTTTTTTGGCTTTCGTATTGCTTAAAGAATTTTAAAGGTTGATGAATGCCTGTTCACCTTCATTCCCATCTGGCTTAAGATGTTTAAACTGGCTGTAAGTCTTTGGGCTCCAAGCCCCTTTGTTATACTTTCACCAATGCACCACAATGTAGCGCTCTCTCATTGTAAGGTATCACCTGGAGTTATTTGTCTCACCCCAAGAGAATTAAGGAGCATGGACACAAAGGGTGAGGTTGGAGTGTAAGTTTAATAAGCCAAAGAAGAAAGCTGTCCACCATGCACAGAGGGCTCAAAAGAGGGTTGCTGTTTTACATTTAAATGTAAAGACTTTTACAAGATAATTATGAGGACTGGGCATCTTATTTGGATACGGTGCAAACTTCTGGTAGCTCCACATCCTCCTAATGTACACACAGGCCCTTAGCTTAAGTTACTCCATATTGTTTTATTCTGCTTACTGTGTGTGTGTCAGGGCACAGAGCTTTCCATTGCGGGCATGTCTGGGCAAGTCACCTGTGTAGCCTTTCTTATCTGTGCAGCTGTGGGCATGTCTTAGGCAACCACCCTGTGCAAGTTCCCTTACCTGTGCCTGCAGGTTGTTCTTTTATTTGAAAGGATTCAACTGAGGATCCACGCAAACTGCCTGCCTGACTGGTTTCTTGCTTCCTACTCTCTCACTTTGGCTATAGGGAGTCCCATAAAGGGACAGGATGGATGGGGAGCAGGCTGTCATCACATCCTGGCAATGCTATGGAATAAAATTAAACTTCAGTGGTCATTGATATTGCGATTGGCAAATCTTGGCCAGAGGGAGAAGAATGTCATCTGAATAGCTTAATAAAAATAATAAAATTCAACCATCTGAATGGACCCTCTCCTCAGCCAAAGTCATTCTGAAGTAAACCTGAAAAGCTAGTTCAGACGATAATTGGAAGTGGGGGTTGGACATGCATCATTATGTTCTCCTTCCTTTGGAATTCAGGCACGGCTGACCAGCATTCACATTAAAAAAGAGACCTTCAGACTGACCAAAGAGACTCTTCGTAGCCATAACCAACATGATAGATAGCAGGTCCTGAGAGAAATCCAAGTATTTTACCGCAAAATATATTATGTGACATATTTTTGGAATGGTCCTGCAAAGCTGTCTTTTGTGGGGAAAATCTGCATTCTATAGAGAATCTCCTTCACTTTCCAGACCTTTTCTCAGATTCAGAAGATAATTAACTAAGAGTCTGGCCCCTTTTAAAATCTGATTTACAAGGTATTCTCTCTGAAGATTTCTACCTGGAGGCTTCATCCGCATAACGGGGACTTTGGTTTCCACAACCCCATTTCTTAACCCACACACTCCTTTCTAGGGAGTCCAGATCTTTAGACAATAATTTCTTCAACCAACTGCCAATCAGAAAGTCTTTGACTCTACCTACAGACCTGGAGGAAGCTCCCTAGTTTGACTTGTCCTGTCTTTCTGGGTCAAACCAACAGCCATAGGGAGTCCCAGTAAGGGACAGAATGGGCCTGGAGCCATTAGCTATGCAAACTTGTGGCTACACAAGCCAAGCCACCTAGACTTGTAGCTATTAGCTATACAAAACGTAAGTGTATCAACACTTTATTTTTATTTGTTTATTTATTTTATTTGTTATTATTATCATTATTTTTGGAGACAAGGGATTACTGTGTCACCCAGGCTGAAGTGCGGTGGCACCATCTTGGCTCACTGTAACCTATACCTCCTGGGCTCAAGTGATCCTCCCACTTTAGCCTCCTGAGTAGCTGGGACCACAGGCAAATGCCACCATACCCGGCTGGTAAGTTTATATGAACTTAAAGCATTTGAATTTATTTGTTTAATTGATGAGTACTCCTTTATGTCCATTTGGTTGCATGTTAGTCACACACACACATATATGTGTATATGTATATTTATATTCATTTAAACATGTATACACACTGCACAGATAAACATTTCATGGCTTTTACCTCAGAATTCTGGCCATGAGACAGTGTCACAAACTCACTATCTTTTAAAAGATAGCTGGATTTAACTATATTTCTAAATTTCTGACAAAATTGGGACCTTTTTATATGGGTAAACTTTGCCGTGGTAGATAATCTAATAAAGCCTGTTACTAACCATTTTGGGTAAAGCATTTTTTATGGCAGTTGAGTTTTTAAAAACCTTATTCTCCCCCCTTCTTTTGTTAAAATAAGTTTTTAATATTTACATTTTGGCTGAAATTAGCTGAACTGTATAAGAAAATAAAATTTCCAAACGAAATTGAATTAGTGGCATAATAAACATTGAGTTTTATTTTAATATTAGTAGCTTACTTATAGTAGATTTAAAGCAGACAGAAAAGAGAAAAATAGAAAGAGAGCTTTAGAACAGGGATCTCCAACCTGTGGGCCACAGACCAGTCTCTGACCTGTTAGGAACTGGGCTGCAGAGCAGGAGGTGAGCAGCAAGCAAGAGACCAAAGCTTCATCTGTATTGACAGCCACTCTCCATTGCTTAATGACTGTCTGAGCTCTGCTTCCTGTCAGACTGTGGCAGTGTTAGAGTCTCACAGGAGCATGACCCATACTGTGAACTGTGTATGTGAGGGATGTGGGTTGCCCATGCCTCATAAGAACCTAATGCCTCATGATCTGTCACTGTCTCCCCCCCACCCCCAGATGGGACCATCTAGTTACAGAAAAACAAGCTGAGCTCCCACTGATTCTACACGATGGTGGATTGTAGAATTATTTCATTCTATATTACAGTGTAGAAATAAAGTGCACAATCAATGTCATGCACTTGAATTACCCCAAAACAATCCTCTCTCCCAGTCTGTGGAAAAATTGTGTTCCGTAAAAGCAGTCCCTTTGGTCAAAAACGTTGAGGATGGCTGTATTAGAAGGCTATATATTTAACTCTATAGCTGCAGGTTAATCACTTGAGGTCTGAAATTTTTTTTGTTTTTTGCTCTAATTTGTCCATCAGTTTTAAAATATGCAAAAAAGAACAAACTATCATTGTAATTACCTGGAGTCTCATAATTCCTGGCCTGTTTTTGAAGTTTTTCATGTTTTTAAACATGTAAACCCAAGCCCCATGAAAACAGACAGACAAATACACATGAACTGGTTTTTAGACTGGATAAAAGTCCAACAACACTGCCCCCTCTCCAACAGGATACCTGCCCCAGTGAAATACAAAAACAATGTGGCTTATTCTGAGGAAAAGCCCACATGGAGGAAAAGGGAATTCCTGGTTGTATATGCTAAGGCCACTTAGTCTGCCTTTGAGCCTATTGACTTCCAGACACCACATTTCCTCAAAACAATGAAGTGTTGCAGGCATCTGATACCATGAAGGGGGAAAAGGGGAGAATCCCCAAGACAAAACCATTCTTGGCAGCTACTGATGTCCTTGGAATCTGAGCTGTGGGGTGCGTGAGCCCTGGTGCTGCCACTGCCAATTGCTCCATCTGGTGTGAGCCAGGCAAGCTAGGCCACCCAAGGCTCACAGAGCCATGTTGGGTGTCAGAAACTGCAACTGAATCTAGGTGCCACTGCTCACTGCTGGAAAGCAAAACCTTAGAGACAAGAGTTAGTGGAAGGAAAAGCAGGTTCATCTGTTCTAGCGCCAGAAAGACAGGAGTAACTGACAACTGAATTTGGGTCATAGGAACAGAGTCAGAGAATAGGAGGGTAATAAGCAGTGAGACATGCCCAGGTTTGCATGTTAGTGAGAGGTAGGAACTCTGATGGCACCAGGAGCTCAAACTGACCCCTAGTTGCTAGTAGACAAAATGAGCCAAACATTTGTAGAAATAATTTCTGGACAAATGTTGTTCATCCTACATTTTATGGTTCAAATTTGAAAAGCTAAAAATGCAAAGTGCTGAGTTTTCTCACACAGGGCACCACTGTTGGGTCACCACCTGTGGGGTCTGTCCTGCAGACCCTGGCTCAAGGATGGATGAATAAATTCACCCAGACACAGATGTTCAGCGTATGAGCAGGTTGGGGTGTCCATGCCACTCACAGACACTCCTGAGAGAGATCGCAGCCACAGTCATGACACGCTGGCCTCAGTGGCCTTTATTCACCACACATTAAATGACAAAGGTTTTGAGTCAACACCACTAGAATGTAGAGATTAAAGGACAGGTTCCAAGGCCTAAAGCAAGCACCATTAGTGGGTAATAATATCCCTGGTCAACCCCCACTGAGAAAAACCAACCAGAATGATCAAAGGTTAGTTTATAGGACCACATGAGTAAACAAGTTAGGTAAACTCCCCACATTCCTTTGTTTCTACTCTAATTTATTAACTAAGGGAACAAGGCTGCCTTCACCCAAGAGCAATAGGAAAAACCCTCAGGCCTTCCAAAAGAGTTTGTGTATATTTTCTATAGCTTAATTTCTCCCACCAACTTGACTGAATCCCCATATTTTCCCCTTTTTTGTTTTTAACATCAGGTCCTGTTGACTGAAGACATAGAACAGCAACATGTCTGTCAGGTGAGGCGATCACTGCATTTATTCTGGTTTTGCATCCTGGAATTAACAAATAACAAAACAAATATGAGTACGATTAGCAATATTCTTTTCTCATCAAAGAGTGACTCACAGGAACGGGACTCCAACCTGGAGAGAGGATCTTGCACACCCTTCCATATGGCTGTTATTTGGGTGTGTAGATCTACAGTGTGAAGGGATTCTAAAATTGTAGTTTTAAGTTGCTTTACATCTGCTGTTAAATTGTCATGAAAGGATCCCAGAGGTGTTGTTTCACCTCATCCCAACTATGTATGGATTGATTCCACGGTGGAGAAGTGACCCAGATATGTTTCTGTTCCCAGTAGCAGATTAATTGCTGTCAGAATGCCCGTGTATCTTGTCGCTCTGCCACATACTCTAAAGTAGCCTTGAGGGCTTTCAGATGTGCAAGAAGTTTTTGATCTATGCCTTGCTGTAAGAGAAGTTAATTAGACACATTTTTGGCCAGATTATCCAGAAAGGCAGCTGTTTGTACAATAGATGCCACAGCAACGCTGGCAGTTTTCAGGGTGATTACAGCTGAGACTATAAATACCGTAAGTCTAACTGTGAGTCTTCTGTGTCTGACTCGGGACAGGGCACGTTCTAAGGTGGCAAGGACAGAGGAAACTTGCCAATTATGTGTCAAATTGACTGGTAGGAATGCGTCAGATTGTCTTCTTAATAACATGACACTAGTGATTTTTGAATGAGATACATTGTGATTAGTGATACGTGAGGCAAACCAAGCCTGTCCCGGCACCTGGGTCACAGACGTGGAGTTTTGGTGCATAATGGAAATGTTAGTTCTCTTAAGGAAAACATATGGATGAGGAGTGAAAAATAAGGCACTGATCGATGTGATTATGAATAAAGGTTACAGTACAGTTGCTAATGAAATTATGAGATGTCCCATGCCAGGAGTTAAGGGAGGTGCTAAGATGTCCCAGGCACCATAAGGTGCCTTGGGATGGCATGAAATTTACTCGTGTCTGGTATATCCCATCCACCCATCAGCCCAAATTATAGGGGAACGAGATGCACCTATGAAACTGTGATTCATGCTGTGATGGATAAAGACATTAGTAAGGCTGCCCTGCAGTCAGCCATGGGAACTCCAGTTTAGGCTACAGGCTTGTTTCCACTACCTTCCTGGCTTAGTTCTTTAGCACAGGAAGGAATGTTTGGAAAAGAAACATTGATTGCATTGCCCAGTTTGAGGCTACCTGCAGCTAAGAATGTTAAGACATTTCCTTTGCCATAATGTAGCCATTCTTGTTTTTGGGCAGGTAAACAGTAAGGGTTAGAAACTTTATAACTTGGAACACTGTGGGAAGATAGTGGAATGATACATAGTGTTATCTGGCACCTTAGTCCAATGTGTGCCATTATTGAGGGACCCCCATGGGGGTAAATCTATCCCTCCTAGCCAAGCAGTCACATTATTATAGGCTGGGGAGGGGGCGTTTGCTCAGGTGACAGGGTGAAAGAAAGTTGGGTCTAAGATATGAGCCCAACAGGGTGTAGCAGGTACAGGTTGCAGACAAAGCGACAGCATAAAAAGGATTAATACCCTACATCAGTTGCAGTGTACAACAGAAAGCATAGCAAGAAGGAAATTATTTGGAGTAAATGGTGTCTGTGTCCCCAGTAGGATTTGCTCAGCCTCCTGAGTTGTCTTTTTTAGCATACCCCACGTGACATCCAGGGCTGTGTCATCCATAGAAGCTGCATCGTCTGGGATTGTGGGTCCTGCAGAGTCATCTTCTGCATCTCTGGTATTGGGTTGGGTCCCAGCCACGCCATGGTATGGTTTAATGCATCATGCTGGGATCCAAAGAGGACCTGCATGATAGGGTGTAGACACAAGCATACCCTCTTCTCCATGTTAATAATTCACTTGGACCACACCATTTATTACTGTTCACATCTTTCCATAAAACTGCAGGTTTTATGTCTTGAGAGGTTTCAGCAAAGTGATTTTCTACAGCTGATTGAAATTTGTCATCTGAATTTATAAAATTAAGGGTAAATAAGGCTTGTGCCAATAATGTTGCTGGGTCATTTCCCATACTCCCCCTTTTTTGTTTTCTGAGTATATTTTTAAGGGTAGAGTGGGCCAGTTCTACTATTGCCTGACCTTGGGAGTTATATGGAATTTTGGATGTTCCATGTGTGACAAAATTATTGAAATTGTGAGCTGGCATAAGCTGGACCATTATCAGTTTTACTTTTTGTGGGCCGTTTTATAAATGCAAAAGTTAAAAGAAGATGTTTAATGACATATTGAGTTGACTTTCCAGGCAGAGCATGTACACTAATTAAATGAGTGTTGGTATCAATGGCTACATGTACACATCTAAGTTTTCCAAATTCAGGGAAGTGTGTAACATGTATTTGCCATAACTGATTAGGTTCTAGTCTTCTAGGGTTAACACCTGTGGAAGGAGGGGATGTGCCTGTGAGCTGGACATTACAGGATAATTTGTTTAGCTAGTCTCTGGGTAAGTTGAAATTGTTTAGCTAAATTCCTCCAATTTTTGGTGGGAAGATTGATGTGATTGGGTGGCTTGGTCAAGCAGTGATGTCACCACGTGTAGGCCTGCTTGTTCATTGCCAGAGGCTAATGGACCAGGCAGTGAGCTGTGGACACTAATATGTGTGATAACAACAGGATGTGTGTTGATCCAGCAACTGCTGAAGTCAAAGAAAAAGAACACGCAGGGTGGGCTCAAGATTGGATTTAATTAAAGCTGTTTTGAGATTTTGTAATAAATAAACTGAGCAAGCCTAGTCACTTACAATATTTATGGGCTGAGTGGAAAATGTTTCTAAAGCCCGGATTCATGCTCTAATTTCAACTCTGAGTAATAGTAAATCCAGACTGAGTGAGTGAATTATGTGGTCTCCACCAGACTGTCACTTTTCTGTGCTTACCAGAACCATCAGTAAGCAGTGTCAAAGCATTAGATACAGGGAAGTGAACTATTTTTGTAGGTAAGGTCATAGGAGTATAAGATAAGAACTGAAGGAGCTTATCAGCAGGAAGTACATGCTCTATCTGTCATGTACTCAAGAGAGGACTATTTGCAGATTGACATTTAATGGCAATACTGGTTAGAATTGCTTTTTACTTAAAGGTCACGACTTGCTGAGTTTCCTCACATGGGGCAACACCGTTGGGGTCACCAGCTGTGGGATCCATCCTGCAGACCCTGATTCAATGATGGATGAATAAATATTCACTCAGACACAGATATTCAGTGTATGAGCAGTTTGGGGTGTCCGGGCCACTCACAGATCAGGGTCATAACCTAGCAACTTACGGCATCGTTTGCAGCCTGAATAATTACTTTCCTAATTAATTGAATATGGGGGACAGACTTTTAGTCCCAGTATGAGAGCAAAAAATCCATCCTAAAAAAGCCTAGTAGTCCGGGGGACATCTGTCCTATTAACCCTGTAGGTGAGTGTTTGGTGGGAAAGACAAACAGCTGAATGGAATAGAGTGGATCTATGCGATCTAGCTGCCTGTGAGAAATGGCTTGCTCTATTTCCTCAATGTCTCTTTTTCCTGCAGGGATTAAATATCTGGGAGAATCCATGGCTGGATTGCCCTTTTAGATAGAAAACCAGTTTTGTAGTTTATCAGTAGGAATTCTCAAAGTGGAGCATGGCCAATAAATGTCTCCCAATAATTTTTGATAATTATTTAAGGTGTGCAAGTTGCTAGTATTTAATTTAACCTTTTGTGGTCTCACTGACTGGGAAGTTAGTATGTACCCAAGATATTTCCAAGGAGAAGACATCTGTACTTTTTGAGATGGCTATGAGTAAACCTCTTAACTGTGTATTCTTTATGACACAGTTCTATACATCTCAAAGTACTGGCTTCTCTGGGGTTGCCAGTGAAATATATCCGTAAAATGAATAATCTTGCAATCAGGAAATTCTTTTCTACTAGGGAGCAAAACTTGATCTACATAATACTGACAGGTAGTAGGACTGTTAAGCATTCCTTGAGGCAGCACTTTCCAATGAAACCAACAAGCTGGTTTTCATTATTAATAGCTGGCAATATAAACGCAAATTTTTCTCTGTCCTGTTCTGCTAGAGGAATAGTATAAAAAGTCTTTTAAGTCAATAACAATTATAGGCCAATCTTCAGGAATTGCCATGGGGGACGGGAGTCTCTGCTGAAGAGGTCTATAGGCTGCAAATTAGCCTCAACTAGTTCATGGGCTGTCTGTAATTTCTCTCCTTTTAAAGGTTACTGTCTTACTTAAATAGAATTTTGAGGCAGCTACATCAGTTGGAATAACAACAATGGCCGTTATTAAAAAATGGTCTTACAAATTCTTAAATTT
The DNA here is from genome assembly GCA_028533165.1 of Leontopithecus rosalia. Classification (NCBI taxonomy): domain Eukaryota; kingdom Metazoa; phylum Chordata; class Mammalia; order Primates; family Cebidae; genus Leontopithecus; species Leontopithecus rosalia. Next base: position 1,128,400 of record CM052670.1, read on the forward strand.
TACTTAAATCTTAGCAGACAACTATAATCTGGTAAATTGCTTGGGTTGCCCACTAAGCCACAGGGCAGTGGCTCAAGTTTTGGAACAGTGGCCACTTTTTGCTTGTGTGCAACAAGTTTGTGCTGCTGGCTGGGCAGACCTTCATGTGCACACCACCCACCACTCCCTAGCAGGCTAGCTCTGGTGCACTGGGCCTGGCTCCCTATCGTCACTGCTGCTGCACAGGCTGAGTTCCCTGTAGCATTTGCTGGCTCCAGATTTGTGAGCTTTCTTGCTGTTGAGCCTTTCCTTCTGCTCACTGCTCACTAGGCCGTGCAGTTGTGGCCTCTAATGCTTTTTCTTATCTTTTTATGTACCTGATTTCCTTGTTGATCTTGTATTACTGGGCAGGCTAAGAGCTCTCCTTCTAATGCCTCTTGCCTAGCTATTGGAGGAGTGGGGCTCAGGCAAAACCTCCATTTCCTCTTTGTTATTTTGGCCTGGTGGTAGCAGGGCTGAGGGAAAAGCAGGCAATAAGGCAGGTGGTGTTTCCACCTCTTTCCCCTTTTTAGGCTCTTCTGCGTATAATGGGACTAAAACTGTCCTTACTAAAGCCCATAGTGTTAAAGATGGTGTTGGGACCCATTGCCCTGAGCATGACGCTATTTAAGATTTCTCCTCCCTTGTTCCCAGAGTTCTACATCTAGTGTTTCTTCTTCTGGGAACCATGGATTAAATGAATCAATAATTTGCATTAAGTTTTTTAATTCAACCTGCGAAACCAAGGCTCCACCAGCTTTAAGCAGCTGTTTCAATATCTTTATATACTGTTTCTGCTGAGCTGATAACTGTTGTCCCATGATGAAACCTCAGCCTAAACAATTCCCCCCAAACTTGGTAATCCCCAGCAGGTACCCATGACTTAGTGACTCACTGTTTTACTGACTTGACTGTGGTTCTCTTCACCTTTGTTTTCAGAAGGTCCATTGTGCTCCCTTCACAGGGATGATCATGTTGGTGTCACCACTTACTGAGTTTCCTCGAATGAGGCACCACTGTTGGGGTCACCACCTGTGGAGGTCTATCCTGCAGACCCTGACTCAATGATGGATGAATAAATTCACGCAGACACAGATGTTCAGCATATGAGCAGATTGGGGTGTCCAGGCCACTCACAGGTACTCCTGAGAGAGATTGCAGCCATGGCCATGACATGCTGGCCTTGCCAGCCTTTATTCAGCACACATTAAGTGACAAAGGCTTTCAGTCAACATCACTAGAATGTAGAGATTAAAGGACAGGTTCTGAGGCCTACAGCAAATACTATTAGTAGGGAGTATCCCTGGTCAACCTCCCCCTGAGAGAATCATCCAGAATGATCAAAAGTTAGTGTATAGGACCACATGAGTAAACAAGTTAGTTAGGTAAATTCCTCACATGCCTTTGTTTCTACTGTAATTTATTTAACTAAGGGGACAAGGCTGCCTTCAGCCAAGAACTATAGGAAAAACTCTTAGGCCTTCCAAAAGGGTTTGTGTATATTCTCTATAACTAAAGTTTCTCCCACCAGCCTTACTGAATCCTCACAGCAAAGATATGGAAAAATGGTGCCAGGTGCAGTGGCTCTTGTCTGTGGTCCCAGCACTTTGGGAGGCCAAGGTAGGTGGATTGCTTCAGTCTAGGAGTTCCAGGCCAGCCTGGGCAATATGGCAAAACCCTGTCTCTACAAAAAATATAAAAAATTACCTGAGTGTGGTGGTACATCCTGTAGTCCCAGCTTGAGTACAAGAGGTCAAGGATGCAGTGAACCATGATTATGTCATTGCAATCCAGCCTGAGTGACACATTAATACCTTGTCTCCAAAAAATAAAATAAATAAGAATACAGAAAAAATAGAAGAAAATAACAAGACTCTATATTCCCATAATCCAGAAATAACACTGTTAAATTCCTGCCATATATTTTGATTATTCTTTTTATTAAAATAATCATTACTTTTTTTTTACAAATTTATGTCTTCTCATGGTATTAGTTGTTATGATTGCCTAGAAGAAGAAGTTATCCATTACTACCTGTCAGAAGTTTGTAGACATACCCCTACAAGTAGCAGAGTCTGATATCTGGCCACAAATCTTTATGCCCTTGTCACATGCAAAATATTGTTATCTCCTTCCAAAGCCCCCAAAATTCTCATCCCATTATAGCATCAGGTTAGTGAGCAGAGTCTCATTAGTTGAATCAGTTTTATGTATTGAAGAAGGCTCTTTAGCAATGTTTCTTAGATAAACCTCTTCATATACAGTATTATACATATATATTATACACAATATGTAGAGAGTATATATGACATAGGAAGTGCATATATATAATGTGTGTATGTATATATGGTGTGTATTATATATGGAGTATATATGGTGTATAAATGGTGCATACATATTTATCTGATGTAAAAACATTATGTATAGATTGGTGTATGTATATATGTGTATACACATGTCATGTATATATATTTTGGATATATGTATACATGGCAGGTATGTATCTAGAGAGAGAATATATATTTATGTGGCATATATATTATATGTAGATGTATATGGTAGACCAGTATTTTATATGTAGTATATATTATGTATACAGACACACAGACACACACACCCCATATACAGTATGTGTATATATATGGATGGTTATTGTGTGTGTATGTATATAAATATAGGGTGTGTATATATGTGGTATGTGTATATATGGTGTGAGTATATGTATATGGTACATATATATGGCAAGTATATATGGTATAGATTTATGTATAAGGCATATGTAAAATGTACATATATAGTGTGAAGATGTGTATAGATATATATGGTGCACATGTACTTTTTATATGTTGGCTACATATAGTATATATATATGGTAGATGTAAACATCTATTTTTTTCTTTTTTTCTTTTTTTTTGACGTGATCTCATTGTGTGACCCAGGCTGTGGTGCAGTGGCACAATCTCAGCTCACTGCAATTGCCACTGGGTTTCTTAACTTTCTACCCTTCCACTCTAAAAGCAAGAAAAACGTATGTAGCATTTACAGGGTTTTTGCTGTGAGGAAGATGCAGTTACCAAGGAGATGGAGGGAGAAAGTGATCTTTAAAGTTTAGCATCTACTGTGCTCCACATTTTATGTCTTTTCATGCATGTGCATACCCTGGTTAGATGGGGAGAATATTCCTTGTATCTTGCATATGTGGCAACAGAGACTAAGGGACAGGAAGGAGCTTGTCCAAAGACAGAGTAATGTTTTTGGCAGAGGCAGAAATAGATGATCTGACCTCAAGACCAATGGCCATTTCCACATGGCACCCTTCCTTGTGACTTTTACTGAGCAGAGGGCTGGGACAGCATAGGAGATAGTCGTGAATGTTTCCCTCTAAGCATTAATCACAAGGAAGAGAAGATTTTTGCCTTCCAAAGTTACTAGTGTGTTCATTTTTATCTCTTAGGAAAAAAGTGGCAAAGTTGGAGATGGTGTACACTTTCCTTTATTGCTTGATTGAGGTTACAAAATTGCCCAGGCATAGTGGCTCACTCCTGTAATCCCAGCACTTTGGGAGGCTAAAGCCAAGGATCGCTTGAGCCAAGGAGTTCAAGAGCAGCCTGGGCAGCATAGCAAGACCCTGTTCCTACAAAATATTTAAGAAATTAGCTGGGTGTGGTGCTGCACACCTGTAATCACAGCTACTTGGGAGGCTGAGGTTGGAGGATTGCTTGAGCCCAGGAGCTGGAGGTTGCAGGAAGCCAAAATTACAATGCTGCACTCCAGAGCAAGACACTGTCTCAAAAAAAATTACTTGTTTTCTATAGTCACCCATCACATTATTTTTTAACTAATTTTATTTTAATCACTTATTGTTGAGCCACCTCTGAGATTTTCTATTCCAGTGGCATCCTTATTAAATAAAGCTTCCTCTTCAACTGTACTTGTTATAACACCAAGCTTCTGCTAAGAAAAAACAAACATATAGCCCTGTATAACCTATATTCTATGACAGGTTCTATGCCTAGCTGTATTTAAGCATTCATTTTAGTCTTCAGCAGTGTAATGCTTTCACCTACATTTCATCAAATTCAAACACTGGGAATACTTCATTTTTTCCTGCATGTTCTTCATATTTTGGCTTTGCTAGTCCAGTTGGATCAAAAGCTTTGATTCTTTAAGTCTAGCCCTAAATATACTATCTTAAGCATGGGTGTAATTTTATTCTATTACAAACAGAGTTTCTTTTATAGTTTTTCAAATCACTAATTAAAAAGAAACAGTTCAGAACTGCAAAAATGATATATTCAGCCTCGGCACAGTCAGTCATATCTGTAATCACTGATGTTTTTACAGTTGTTGGGAGGCTGTGGCAGGAGGATCACTTGAGTTCAGGGGCTGAGGCTACAGTGAGCTATGATCATACTACTGCACTCCAGCATGGGCGACAGTGAGACCCCATCTCAAAAAAAAAAAAGAGAGATTCATTCAAAGAAGTAAAAACAAAACAGTATAAAACCTATCTCCCTGATTGCAGCTATCTTTTTTATGCATATGCCTACAATTCTTTTTCACCTATTATACACTAAAAATATTTTAGAATTAATGTTATTGTACACTTCAGGCATCTCTAGGAATGTTTTAAAGAACTTGTCTCTCTGAAGTTCATCCTGCTTGTCTAATTTGTCTATCAAGGAAATTATTTTCTTGATTACTGTTGCTGAAAAAGACTGGGTGAGGTTGCTACCCCAGAATTACCAAATGCTCATCAGGAAGAAGTGAACAGGTTTCAAATTTCTGGTATGGGGTGAGGCAGCTGCAGAAAACTTGTTTCCTGGGAACTATGCCCAGGAACTTGCCTCTCACCATGAGAAAACTCCCAGCATTCATAATGAGTTGCACACCCAGGAACTTGCGTGACATTATGAGAAAACTCCCAACATTCATAATGAGTCGCATATTAAATTCCAGGGTAAGGCACTGCAGGTGATATGGACCACACTCAGAGATACACTTTTTCAGACATTTTATTTAGGGACAATTTCTGATACGTCCTCTGATAATTTGAACTTACTTGAGAGTAAGTTCAAATTGTACATTGAGAGATAATTTCTTGGTCAAAATAAATGTTCAGCAGGTGTGAATGCTGAATACACACCTTCCGTATTTTTTGAGGCAGTCTCACTCTGTTGCCAAGGATGAAGTGCAGTGGTGCAACCTCAGCTCACTGCAACCTCTGCCTCCTGAATTCAAGCAAGTCTTGTGCATCAGCCCCCCGAGTAGCTGGGATTAGAGATGCATACCACCATGCCTGACTAATTACAACCTACTTTTTAAATTTGGGCAGATTTGCAAAATTATCAAGCTATTACCTTACAGCAACCTTAGCCCTAAGCATGTCACTACTTGTATTGTATTTTTATTTTATTTTATTTTTTGAGACAGGGTCTCGTTCTGTCACCTGAACGAGGGTCTCATTCTGTCAGGCTGAAGTGCAGTGGTGTGATCATGGTTCACTGTAGCCTGGACTTCCTCAAGGTCAGGTGATTTTCCTCAGTAGCTGGTATCACAGGTATGTACCACCACACTCAGCTAATTTGTTCATCTTTTTTTTCATAGAGATAAGATTCCACTATTGCCCAGCCCATCTCAAACTCCTGGCTGCAAGCCATCCTCCCACCTCAACCTCCCAAAGTACTGGGATTACTGGTGTAAGTCACCCACCTGACCAGTACTTGTACCCTAGCTACAGAAATCTTGATCTATGTGACTCTAGACATAGAAAAGAAAAATTTGCGGGTAAATTATGACAATGCTTGCATTGCTTTACCTTTCTTGAATTCTTGATTTACAAATATTTCAGCTTATGTTGAGACGTTGATCACCATCTCTGGAGGTCTGTCCTGTAGACCCTGACTCAGTGACAGATGAATAAATGCACTCACACACACAGTACAGTGATTTGAGTGGGCTAGGGATGTTTGTCAGCTGCTTTCAGAGCGTGATTACAACTAACTGACCCGAATCCCTGCCTTTCATCACATTTATTCAGTATAGATTTAATAATAAAGGTTCTAAGTCACTGTGGATAATTAACATGGCTAAAAGAGTGGTTTTCTGAATTATAAAAGGTCTTGGTTCCGGGGCCCAGAGTAAACAGCATTAATGGATAATTCCCCTTTGACCTCCTTGTGAGAGGACCATCAGGCACAAAGTTTATATGAGTAAACAAATTAGAGTACGGTCAAAGGAATGTAGGGTAAACAGACTTAACTGGGAAAGTTTTTATTATCCTATTCTTCACTCTCTGACTTAATGCTCTAATGTAAGAACTGGCTGCCTTCAGCCCATCTCATTAAAACCTTTCGGCCGGCCAGGCACGGTGGCTCAAGCCTGTAATCCCAGCACTTTGAGAGGCCGAGGCGGGTGGATCATGAGGTCAAGAGATCGAGACCATCCTGGTCAACACGGTGAAACCCTGTCTCTACTAAAGATACAAAAAATTAGCTGGGCCTGGTGGCCTATGCCTGTAATCCCAGCTACTCGGGAGGCTGAGGCAGAATTGCCTGAACCCAGGAGGCGGAGGTTGCGGTGAGCCGAGATCCTGCCATTGCACTCCAGCCTGGGTAACAAGAGCAAAACTCCATCTCAAAAAAAAAAAAACCTTTCGGCCTTCAAAAAGTTTGAGACTATAATCTATAATTTCCCTAATATTTCCCTTAATATTTGCCAGCCACCCCAAATGAATCCTGACATCTCCTCATTCTCTATTATTAATATCAGACTCTGTTGTGTGCCGGCCACTGATGCATTCAGCCATGAGTCTGTCAGGTGACGCAGTCCTTGATCTTACTCCGTTTGAAGATTTTGTAGTAGATAAACTGAGTGACTTACTGTATTTATTGGATGAGGGGAAAAAGCTTTTAAAGCTCGTATACAGCTTTAATCTCAGCTCTCTGACTGACAGTACACTTAGATCAGGTGATTGAATTATGTGGTCTGTAATAGACTACCACTTTTCCTCGTTCACCTGATCTATCAGTAAACAGTGTTAAAGCATTAGGTATGGAGGAGCGTAATATCACTTCGATTGCTCTTTTCTTAAGGGAATTTTGATGGTATCAGGATTGTAACCTAGCAACTGACTGTATAATTCATTAAGATGGCAAGTTGAAATTGATAATGTTAAGAGGAAATCTGAAAGCATCTCTGGAAGCAGAGACTCAAGGAATATACTTTAACCATGTGCTTAAAGTCACAGGCAGAATAGCTTGAATCTTGCAATTGAGTTTTCAGGCTGACCAAATTTATGGACTTTAAACTGCCAAACAGTTCTGAAAACAGTGACTTACTACCTAAGCAAAGACTACTTCTAATCAGTCTTTCATGCATATGTTTACATACAAATTTTCTTCACTTTCTGAGAAGAACACAGCATTTTTACCTCTTAATTCAACAAATACTATTTAATTTGATTTAAAGTTCTCCTTTAAAGAGTAATGTGTGGTTTTACCTGCCTAGCTGTTAACTGTTTTTTAACTAATTCATGGGCCTTCTGTAATTTCTCTCCTTTTAGAGGTTACTATTTCCCTTAAGTTGGATTTCGATGGAGTTCCATGGTTACGTCAGAGATAACAAGAGTAGCTATTATCATCATTTAAATTTTACTTAAATACCAGCAGAGAATTATAATCTAGGACACTGTAAACAGGGAATACAAGAAATTTCACTGTGGGACACCTGCGGAGCCATAGGCAGTGGCGCGGGTCCCAGGATGGCAGCCATGCTGTGCCCCCGCCGGCTGCTGCTCTTTACTTCTCTGTGCCTCACTCCCTCCTCCTGCCGTCGGTCAGCTGCTGAGTGGGCCTTCCTGTGCATGCCTCCTGCCTCCTCTGGCAGGCTGACACTGGTGTGCTGGGCCTGGCTCCCTATCACTGCACAGGCCAAGTTCTTGGGAACATTTGCTGGCTCCAGGTTTGTGAGCTATTTTACTACTGTCCGCTCCTCTGCTGTCGAGTCTTTCCTCTTGCTTACTGCTCCCTTCCCCCACCCAAGCAGTAGCTGCTGGCTTGGGCAGAGCTTTCCTCCTGAAGCCTCTGATTCCTTTTTTCTTAACCTTTTATAAACATACACCTGATTGCCTTGCCGATCATTAATTAACCTGAGCAGGCCAAGAGTTCCTTCTGTAATGCTGCTTGCTTAGACAAGGACCTATGGCTGTAGCATGTACTTTGCCCTTTTTCCTATTCATTGTTTGCTTTGTTCATGATACTGTGTAAGATTTCTCCCCAGTTGTTCCCAGAGCTTTACATCTAGTGTGCTGTCTGCTGGGAAACATGGGCTTTGGGAAGCAACAGTCCGTATTAATTCTTTCAATTAGGCCTGATACTCTTTCTATTGCACTGATAACTGCTGTCCCATGATGAATCCCCAGCCTGAAACAATGCCTCCTTGAATTTGGCAATCCTCCGTCGGGGATTACTTGACTTGCTGACTACTTGACCTGATTGCATGGTCTCTGCAGCTTCTCTTTTCGGGGGTCCACGGCTTTCCTTCTTTGCAGTGATGATCATGTTGGTTCACTCCGCATTTGGGCACCTTCTGTGATGATGACTCAGTCTGGTCTCCTCACACTGGGGCACCTGCTGTGGCATTATGTCAATGTCCCTGTGACTAGTATCACATCGGGTCACCACCTGAGATGTTGATCACCACCTGTGGAGGTCTGTCCTGTAGACCCATACTCAGCGATGGATGAATAAGTGCACTCACACACACAGTACAGTGATTTGAGTGGGCTAGGGATGCTCATCAGCTGCTTTCAGAGGGCGATTGCAGCTAATCGACCCTACTTCCTGTCCTTCCTCACATTTGTTCTGTATAGATTTAATAACAGAGGTTCTAAGTCAACATACTTGTGGATAATTAATATGGCTAAAGAATGGTTTTATGAATGATAAAAGGTCTTGGTTCCGGGGCCCAGAGTAAACACCATTAACGGGTAATTCCCATTTGACCTTCCCACAAGAGGGCTATCCAGCACAAAGTTTACATGAGTAAACAAATTAGAGTAGGGACAAAGGAATGTGGGGTAAACAGACTTAAGTGGGGAAGCTTTTATTACCCTAATCTTCACTTTATAACTTAATGCTCTAATGTTAAGAAGTGGCTGCCTTCAGCCCATCTCATTAAAATCGTTCAGCCTTCCAAAAGGTTTCAGACTATAATCTATAATTTCCCTAATATTTCCCCTAATACTTTGCCATCCACCCCAAGTGAATCCCAACATTATATGGCTTTCCCACATCTAGTTCTATTTTTATCTTTTCTGAACTCTCTACTTTCTCTCCACAAGTATTTGTTCCAATGAATACATCTCAATCAATCTGCCTGTCTCAACCTCCCAAGTGTTGGGATTAGAGGCGTGAGCCTATGCACTGGGTTGCACCATTCTTCTTCTTTTTTTTGTTTTTTGTTTTTGGAAATGAAGTCTCCCTCTGTCACCCAGGCTGCAGTGTAGTGGTGCGATCTCAGCTCACTGCCACCTCCGCCTCCCGAGTTCAAGTGATTCTCCTGTCTCGGTCTCCTGAATAGTTGGGATTACAGTCATGTGCCACCACACCTGGTTAATTTTTGTATTTTTAGTAGGGAAGGGGTTTTGCCCTGTTGGCCAGGCTTGTCTCGAACTCCTGAGCACAAGCCATCTGCCTGCCTCAACCTCCCAAAGTGTTGGGATTGCAGGCATGAATCACCACTCCTGGCTACGGCATCATTCTTAATTTCAATGTCTAGTCTAGACATTTGAAAGAATTGAACATATTGGATTGTATCAAAACAATATCTTGTTAAAGAGAATGACCCTCTCCACCCAACCTGAAATAGATGGAGGCAGTGCTGACTTTAACCTAAATCTTAAATGAAATGTGCTTCACTCAATTTTCCTGTAGAGAGGCTGACTGCTTTATTAGAAAATGGGATAACATTGACCTTTTTCTATGATTCTCCTGTGATCACCCTGGATAGAATTCCTTTCACTTTCTAACCTGTGTCTATTTCAACCCAGGATACATTCCGCTTGTTGTCTGTAACACTTTATTGCACTTTTTAATAGCCATGACTGACACTGATCCTCTCTGCTGAGAGAGGAGCTATTCTGACTCCATTCCTTGTGACTACTAGATTTTGTGACTACAAAATCTACCGTGGAAGTCAGATGCTCAGCTGGCATTTTACAAATATTCCATGAACAAATGAACCCTGGCTTTGGGATAAAATAGTCAGTTGCCCATCATTTGACAGATCCCTGGATGTTTTTTCATAAAAATCACCCTAGCAGGTTGCTTCTTGCAAAATGACAGGTGTCGTATCTTCTCCAGCTCTGAATATTGTTAAGCAAAATTTTTATTAATGAGAAACAAATAAAAAAAGTGTCTGATGCATCAGAAATTCAGGGAGCACTTTTGCTCTCATACCTTTTATTAGCGTTTTTCCCAGAGACCAACATTACTAGGACACTTAGTCATCTGTGAGTTACTTAAATGCTCCCTTTGGCTCCTGGAAGAGTGGGTGGTTCTGATTCTATATCACTGAGATGGTTTATAGAGCCTTCTTCATCCCATAATTCCAAAGAGTAGCAGTTAGAACGTTTTATTAGGGGGCAGCTGAAATTGTCCAGGGAATGTGGCAAGGGAGTGTTGTTACCTTTACATCAAAGGCTATGCAAAGATAACACACCACTCTTGATTTCACCCATGAGAAAAGTGAACTCCAGGGGTTTCAGTAAATTAGCCATGTCGATCATAAGCATTGCATTTGTTACAGTCTCACTCTGTTTCCTGGTCAGATGCTGCACTTCAAAAGAAATGCAAAGTTTGAAAAAACAGACAGGCTATCAATTTAATTAGGGGAGCTTTATCTTCAGTGGGTCACCATATCCAGCATGACAATAAAGTCTTCCATATATTTCTTGTCCTACTGGAAAAAAAAACAAAACAGAAAAGCTATGTACAAGGACTACATTAAGATTCATCAATGTCTTTCAGAGATCGCAGGCAAGTGCCATTTCTGAACAGTTTGGGTCAAGTCAGACATGCCCCCTGCCCCCACAATTATTCAATAGACACCAGAACATTGAAAATCATGACCTTTAAGAGAACTGCCTTTGACTTACACAGCTCAAGAAACACCACCTGGTTTGGTCACAGGTTTGTCCCTTGTCACTGTGCATTTTAGTATTTTCTTTTCCTGCCCTTAAGACAGTTTTGTGCCATGGCTACTTAGGTAGCGTGAACCGTAGTTTAGAATTGAGCTAAGTGCAGCTATGTTACTGTTTCTCTTTCTTTTCTTTAAGAGATGGGGTCTTGCTATTGCCGTGTTGCCCAGGCTGGACTACAGTGGCTATTTACACACGTGATTCCACTACTGATTAGCATGGGAGTTTTGACCTGCCGCGTCTGTGACCTAGCCTGTATTCACCTGGCCTTAGGCAGCCTGGTGGTCTTCTGCTCCTGGGAGATCACCATGTTGGTGCCGAATTTAGTGTGAATACTCGATCAGCATAGTGCTCCATAGCCCAGAACTTCTGGCCCCAAGCCACCCCCCGCCTCAGTCTCCTGAGTAGCTGGCACCACAGGCATGCTACTTGCTGTTTTTGTCAACATAAAAGGGAATCAGAAAAGGCAGAACATATCAAGATCAGTAAATCCAGGCTGAGTATGATGGCTCACACTTATAATCCCAGCACTTTTTGAGGTCAAGGCAGGAGGATTTCTTGAGGACAGGAGTTCAAAACCAGCCTGGGCAATATAGAGGGACCTCATATCTACAAAAAAATAATAGAAAATTAAAAAATTACCCAGGCGCAGTGGTGCATGCCTATAGTTCCAGCTATTCCAGAGGCTAAGACTGGAGGCTCTTTTGAGCTTAGGAGGCTGAGGCTACAGCGAGCTACTATCATACCACTGCACTCCAGCTTGGGTGACAGAATGAGACCCTGTCTCTAAAAGAAAAAGAAAAAAAGAGAGTAGTAAATTCTTTAGAAATAAAGATTTTGCCATGAGCAGGTACACGAAGGTGGAAAACATTTCTGGGAATTATAAGCAGGAATTTTGAAAGAAGTTCTCAAAGTGAACACTCATTCCATGGAGAAACAGAATTAATCGAGAGGAACCCACAGAAAGCAGAGAAGCTAATTCACCAATGAGACTGCACAACAACTGTCTGAACTGCCATGGGAATCTGTATTCTACACAATCTTATTCTTTGTATTTTATTGTTTGCATTGAAAATGCATCTGGGCATGGTGACTCATGCTTATAATCCCAGCACTTTGGGAGGCCAAGATGGGAGGATTCCTTGAGCCCAGGAGTTTGGGACTAGCCTGGGAAACATGGTGAGATTACATAAAAGTACAAACATTCTCCATGGATTGGTGGGTTCCTGTAGTCCCAGCTATTTGGGAGGCTGAGGCAGAAGGATTGCTTGAGCCTAGGAAGTCGAGGCTGCAGTGAGTTGTGATCACCACCATAACACTCCAACCTGGGTATCAGAAAGATACCGAGTCTCAAAAAAAATCTGGTTTCTAGAGTTTATGAAAGCATACAATAGCATGTTTAATAGAGTGTTCCATCTCAAAAAATGTTATTTTGTTGAGAGAGAGTTACACGCACCCTCTGATACTCTCAAATTTTATTTAAAATGCTGGGAGAGTTGCTATCTGGCTTTGCGTCAGTGTTGTTTAATATAATAGCTATCCATTTGGGGCAGGGTGTTGATGAACAGTACACCTACGATATTCCAAATTATTCCCCACACTTTGTCTTGTTGAATTTTTTTTGAGATGGTATTTCTTTCTTGTTGCCCAGGCTGGAGTGCAATGGTGCAATCTCGGCTCACTGCAATCTCTGCCTCCCGGGTTCAAGCGATTCTTCTGCCTCAGCTTCCTGAGTAGCTGAGAATACAGACATATACAACCATGCCTGGCTAATCTTTGTATTTTTAGTAGAGATGGGGTTTCACCACGTTGTTCAGGCTGGTCTCGAACTTCTGACCTCAGATAATCAGCCTTTCTTGGCCTCCCAAAGTGCTGGGATTACAGGTGTGAGTCACTGCTCCAGTCTTGTTAAATATTATTAAGGTATAATGACAAGGAAGACCTTCCATTTCCCACTCCCCTGCCACCTTTAATCGAGAGCACAGATGTCCCTGAAGCACTGCTATAGACCATGAGGTCACCGTAATGCAAGGGACATGGTTACTCTGACTCAAAAGAGCCAGTCTGAATCCTGGTGTGATGATTGGGTTTGATGCTTGTCACAGATAAGAACATTCTGCGTTAGCAAGACAGGCTGTAGGTGTTTTGCTGAATGTAATGTTTTGTTGTTGGTGTGCTGCTGTTTTTTTTTTTTTTGTTGCTGTTGTTTCTTTTCCTGGATGTGTGGTAAGAGTTGCAAATGCAGGTGCAGATTGCCTCATTTGTTCATTATCAACATGAACTATCTGGGTGAGCCCGGCAGAGACCAGCCCTCCCGTAGCAGAGGGAGGTGGGACCGCGAGACGCTAATGCTTTTGTAATGATTCGAGGCGGCTACCAGAAGAGGCAAAGCCTTTGCAGAACAGCCTGTCTATGAACAGCCTGTCTGTTCTCTTCTAAGGTATTAGAGAGACAATCTGACTATTAGGTAAGTTGGGAAGGGCTTGTTCCTATACATTTTTTCAGCCTTTTTTTTTTCTAACCTCTGGTTGAAATGGGCAGAGTTGAAAGATCCTTTGACCTTGTATTCTGAAACTTAATGGATCAGCTAAGGCATTGATCTTGATTCCGAAGCAATTTTAGTGTGGGTAAGTTTCTCTTTCTGTCACTCTCACACCCTCTCTTCTATCTTCCCTTGCTCCCTCTCTACTTTTTCTTTCTTAACCAAGAATGTGTGTGGGGGGGGGCGGTCTGTGGCCAGAGTATCCACACTTTGGATGAATTCGTTTGTATTTTGTTCTTAGTGTTATTTTAAGGAACAACTATGGGTAGATTTGCAGACTGAAGATGGGCTTTTCTTTCATGGTAATGCATTTTGCTGTCATATACCTTACTCCTAACCCTCTGCCACTGCCAATTAAATGCAATCATTAGTCATTCAGTGGTTTTGAACTTGGATTAATGCAGTCAAAAAAGAGGCAGCTCAATTTGAGTAATTGCCTCTTTTCTTATTCAGGACATGGAGGCTTTCTGAGTTTAAACTTTAGGCGTGGCAGGACATTGAGACAATTCCCTAGTGCCAGCATGTTTCAGGGCAGGTTTTGCCAGTGAGACAATTCATGCAAGAGCCCCAGGACTTGGGGTAGCAGGATGTTTTTTTGTTTGTTTGTTTGTTTTTTTTTTGTTGTTTTGTTTTTGCTTTTTTGTTTTGTTTTGAGACAGAGTCTCACTCTGTCTCCCAGACTGGAGTGCAGTGGCATAATCTCGGCTCGCTGCAACCTCTGCCTCCCAGGCTCAAGCAATTCTCCTGGCTCAGCCTCCTGAGTAGCTGGGATTACAGGCATGCATCACCACACCCAGCCAATTTTTGCATTTTTAGTAGAGACGGGGTTTCACCATGTTGGCCAGGCTGGTCTCAAACTACTGACCTCAAGTGATCCACCTGCCTTGGCCTCTCAAAGTGCTGGGATTATAGGCATAAGCCACCATGCCCAGCCACAAGGAGTTCTTTTAAAAATGGGCCAAAAGATGGGAGGAGCACTTGAGGTCAGGAGTTCGAGACCAGCCTGCCCAACATGGTGAAACCCCGTCTCTACTAAAAATACAAAAATTAGCCAGGCATGGTGGTGCATGCCTGTAATCTCAGCTACTCAGGAGGCTGAGGCATGAGAATTGCCTGAACCCAGGAGGCGGAGGTTACAGTGAGCAAAGGTCACACCACTGCACTCCAGCCTGGGTGCCAGGGCAAGACTCCCTGTCAAAAAAAAAAATATGGGTTAAAAGAATGAACTCATTGAGAGTTCAAGACTCATGCAGTAGTGGCCTTGGAAAATCAATTTTAAAATGTTGGAATTAGGGATATGACTCCCAAGTCTAGTGGGAATTTTATGCTGGGAACTAATTTAATCAACACATGAATGACACTTTTTTTTTGTCTTTTTAATCCTGTGTCTTCTGCCAAAGACAACAGGAAGGTCCTCGGAGCTGCACCATGAGGGTCAGGTAGGTAAAGCTATACACTATATTGTGAGCACATTGAATCTACTGTATAATTTTGTGTATTTGTGAATTCAGCCTTACAGATAGTGGCATTTGATATCATCTGTCTTCTTTTCTTTTTTCTTTTTCTTTTCTTGTAACCTACTATAAGTCAACATGCTGTTTGTACATGGCTGGCCATAAGATGTCTATGTTCATTCTTTGGACTTAGTAAGTGTGTGATTTTTTTAAAAAGGTAGGAGAGAGTTAGGCAATTGATATAAATATAAATTGTAAATTTCCAACAGATACATATGAGTTTATTTTTATTTTTACTTATTTTGGAGACAGGGTTTCACAGGTTTTTGCTCTGTCACCCAGTGTAGACTACAGTGCTGCAATCATAGCTCACTGCAACCTCTAACTCCTGGGCTTAAGAGATCCTCCAGCCTCAGCCTCCAGAGTAGCTGGGACCTCAGGTGCTCACCACCACATCCAGCTAATTTTTTATTTTTATTTTTTGTAGAGAGAGGTTCTCATTATGTTGCCCAGGCTGGTCTTGAACTCCTAGGCTCAAGCAGTCCTCCCACGTTAGCCTCCCAAAGTGCTGGGATTACAGGTGTGAGCCACCACTGAGCCTGGCCGTGTATATGATTTTAAAGTACTATAAAAACAGGGGGTGATAAAACAATTCAACTAACTTCTCACAAATGAAAAGCATTTCTGTAACTTGGGATTTGGCCCATAGTCCTGAGAATGTAGCTTTTGCCTGCAAGACGTTCTCAGTGTTTGAGGAGATCTTTGCATAAAGCAAAAAAATTGTCATCTTCTGTGGCTACGATGGTTTCAGAGTGTTTATAATGGACTCTGAGAGCCAGTAGGGATGAACTCCTGTTTGTACTTTTCCTCTCAGAGGAGATATTTGAAGTGGGTTTTGAAACATGTATAGAGAAGAGAGAGAGATTGAATCAATAATCCCCAGGTTCAACATTCATTACCCGATAACTGAGTAGGGATGTGCTGAGAAGAGGGTTACGTGCTTCCTTAAGAAAATATGCCTTCAGCTGGGACTCAGCAGAACTGTGAAGTGCACTCAAGTGGTCCTCAGATTCCATGTTCTTTTCTTTCCTCAGTTCAGGTCTTACCCCAACTTCCACTTTTCCTTTACTTGGTAATTCCATATTGGTTTTTTTTTTTCCCCACTTGTTTTTCTTTTTTTTTCTCTCTCTCTTTTGAGACAGGGTCTCATTCTGTAGTCCAGGCTGAAGTGCAATGGCATGATCTCAGCTCACTGCAGCCTTGAATTCCTGAGATCAAGCAATTCTCCTACCTCAGCCTCCAGAGTAGCTGGAACTACAGGCACGCACCTCCACGCCTAGCTCATTTTTACATTTTCTATAGGGATGAGTTCTCACTATGCTGCCCAGGCTGGTGATGAACTGATTCTCCTGTCTCAGCCTCCCAAAGAGCTGGGATTACAGGTGTGAGCCACTGCAACCTGACTTTTTAAAAATTGTGAGTAACAATAAATTGCATGTATTCATCCTTTTAAAAATATTATTATTTTATCTTTATTTTTTTCTTTCTTTTATTTTTTTAAATTGCATTTTAGGTTTTGGGGTACATGTGAAGAACATGCAAGATAGTTGCATAGGTACACACTTGTGATTTGCTGCCTTCCTCCCTTTCACCTATATCTGGCATTTCTCCCCATGCTATCTCTCCCCAATTCCCAACCCCCGCTGTCCCTCCGCTATTTCCCCTCAATAGACCCCAGTGTGTGGTGCTCCCCTCCCTGTGTCCATGTGTTCTCATTGTCCAGCACCCACCTATGAGTGAGAACATGCGGTATTTCATTTTCTGTTCTTGTGTCAGTTTGCTGAGAATGATGGTCTCCAGGTTTATCCATGTCCCTACAAAGGACACAAACTCATCGTTTTTGATTGCTGCATAATATTCCAGGGTGTATATGTGCCACATTTTCCCTGTCCAGTCTATCATCAATGGGCATTTGGGCTGGTTCCAGGTCTTTACTATTGTAAACAGTGCTGCAATGAACATCCGTGTGCATGTGTCCTTATAGTAGAACGATTTATAGTCCTTTGGATATATACCCAGTAATGGGATTGCTGGGTCAAATGGAATTTCTATTTCTGGGTCCTTGAGGAATCGCTACACTGTCTTCCACAATGGTTGAACTAATTTACACTCCCACCAACAGTGTAAAAGTGTTCCTATTTCTCTGCATCCTCTCCAGCATCTGTTGTCTCCAGATTTTTTAATGATCACCATTCTAACTGGTGTGAGATGGTATCTCAGTGTGGTTTTGATTTGCATTTCTCTAATGGCCAGTGATGATGAGCATTTTTTCATGTTTGTTGGCTTCATGTATGTCTTCTTTTGTAAAGTGTCTGTTCATATCCTTTGCCCACTTTTGAATGGGATTGTTTGTTTCTTTTTTGTAAATCTGTTTGAGTTCTTTGTAAATTCTGAATATCAGCCCTTTGCCAGGTGGGTAAACTGCAAAAATGTTTTCCCATTCTGTTGGTTGCCGATTCACTCTAGCGACTGTTTCTTTTGCCGTGCAGAAGCTGTGGAGTTTGATTAGGTCCCATTTGTCTATTTTGGCTTTCGTTGCCAATGCTTTTGGTGTTTTGGTCATGAAGTCCTTGCTTACTCCTATGTCCTGAATGGTTTTGCCTAGATTATCTTCTAGGGTTTTTATGGTGTTAGGTCTTATGTTTAAGTCTTTAATCCACCTGGAGTTAATTTAGTATAAGGTGTGAGGAAGGGGTCCAGTTTCTGCTTTCTGACCCGGTCTTATTTTCCTTAGCATAATGACCTGCAGCTTCCCCCATGTTGTCAGAAATGACAGAATTTCATTCTTTTTTTAAGGCTGAATAGTATTCCACAGTGTTATATGTACCACATTTTCTTTATCCATTCATCCAGTGATGGACACTGATGTTTATTTCACAGTTTGGCAATTGTGAATAGTGCTATAAGGAACACACACACCCACTTACCCTTAAATCAGAATAAAAATTCTAATTTTAGAATTAAGTCAAGGTTAAATCCCTTACCCTTGCAGGCTCATTTAAGTCACTTAATTGAGGTTAGGTTCCTGGAAGAGGGAGTTAACCTCAATCGTCTTATCATCTCCGTCCCCTGCAATGATTTGCCTCTGAGTACATGTTTTCAGACTTCCCTCCTGGAAGGGCACCTACTTTAGCCTTTAAAAAAAATGTTCAATAGTTTGTGGGGAAGAGGTGGCATTTGATTACATGGATAAGTTCTTTAGTGGTGACTTCTGAGATTTTGATGCACCTGTCACTGGAGCAGTGTACACTGTACCCAATGGGTAGTCTTTTATGCCTCACTCCCCTCCCACCCTTTCCCCAAGTCTCCAAAGTCCATTATGTCATTCTTATGCCTTTGCATCCTCATAGCTTAGCTCCCACTTATGAGTGAGAACATACAATGTTTGATTTTTCATTCCTGAGTTACTGCACTTAGAAGAGAAGTAGAGACAGTGTTTAATCCAGAAAGGGTTTCACCATGTTGACCAGGCTGGTCTTTAACTCTTGGCCTCAGGTTATCCACACGCCTCAGCCTTTCAAAGTGCTAGAATTACAGGTGTGAGCCACCACACCCGCCTGCCAGTGTCTTATATATAGTGTCTTCTTTTCCTCTGAGTAGATACCCAGGAGTGGGATTACTGGATCAAATGGTAGATCTACTTTTAGTTCTTTAAGGAATGTCCATACTGTTTTCTATAGCGGTTGTACTAGTTTACATTCCTACTAACAGTGTACAAGGGTTCCCTTTTCACTACATCCACATCAACATCTGTTGTTTTACCTTTATTTTATGCAAAGAGAGAAGTCAAGAGAGCATCATGTTGGGCTCTTCTGCTGCTATTCAGCAGCAGTGCTTGGTGCTTGGAGAGAGACACTCGAGTTTGGGTAGCTGTCTGGGAGATTCACTTGATCTCCAAAGACCCCTGTTACGTTGTGTTGGGCGGTGGATCCTGAATCCACCCAGAGAAGCCTGATACCAATAACATCCCCACTTGTGTTCTAGGAGCCCCTTGGTCTTCACGTCTTTGGTGTGCACACTCTTGAACATGTGCCTGGCACACAGGATGCATGATGACAAGCCTAATATTGTCCTGATTATGGCCGATGACCTGGGTATTGGAGATCTGGGCTGCTACGGCAATGATACCATCAGGTACGGAGGGTTCATGGCAAGTCATATGCTCATCAGTTGTTCAGGGTCAGCAGGCTGACAAATTGTATGACTGCATCTACGTGCAAAACCAAATGGATTTGTTGGGTTTTTTTGGTTACTTTAAAGTTTCTGATAGTTTAAAATTATTTAGATTATTTGTCTTACAATTACATTTTCAATAATTTTAATTTGAATCTCCTTCAGTTTTTAAACTTAAGAAGTAATAATTGTCCATCTTCACAGGGTACACAGTGAAGTTTGGATACATACAATGTATAGTGATCAGATCAGGGTAATCAACATATCCAGTGTCTCTAGCATCAACTAGGATAGTCATAGTAAAAGAGTGGCTGTCTGGACCCGAATCCTAACTCTGCACTTACTAGCTCTAAAGTCTCGGAGAAGTCACTGAACTTCTCTGTGCCTTAGTTTTCTTATTTGTCGAATGCAGAGAAGAATTTATACCCCTGAGTTTATATAAGTAAAGAACTTAGAATAGTACCTAATGCACAACTACACTTGATCCTACAGTCTATTATGAAGCATGATGATTATGTATACATGTATATATACAGATATGAACATACAAATGTAATTATAGAAATATATGTGATATATTTCATATATGAATATAAAATTACATGAATATAATTGTATGAAATATAATCATATAAAATATAATAAAATAAATATCATCATATAAAATATAATGATATAAATGTAATTATATTTATATATGTTTACATTTCTGTATTTATATAGACATTTATATATGTATCTGTGGGTATATAATGAATATATATGAATATATTCTATGATATATAAAATATATATTATACATTTATTGCATTATATATCCATATATTATGAATATATGTTCAATATATAAACATATGAATATATTTATAATATAAAAATATATATTATATATTACAAATATATATTTATGTTATTCACATATACATGAATATATACATATTATATATGTCTGTGAATATATATTCCTTTATATATGAATATAAATTTATATACATTTATATGTATTTAAATAAATATATAAATATATTTATATATTTTATACAAATATATGTAAATAAATATATGTAAATATATATTTTACACAAATACATATTTATATGAAATGAATATTTTATAATATATAAAGTGTATATTATAAATATATATTCATATGTATTCATTATGTAGATATACATATTCATAATCTATAAATATGTTTATATATTTGTAATATATAAACATATTTGTGATAAATATATATTTATATATCATAAATATGCATACATATGTAAATATATAAATGTGAATATGTACATTCAGTAGAATTCATCATTCCATTTCCTAATTTGGGGAGGCAACAGATCCTCTAATGTGATGAGCTTATATTTTTAACAATGGGCATTCTGAAAGAAGAAAAACAGATGTGAAATAAAAACTCAGAGCTTTGTGGTGGATGGAAGTCATCTATATTAGTGGGGCTTAAACTGAGCTTAGGAGTACATCATTACGAGGCATACATCATACACCTTTAAGATCGTTATGTTGTCTGACTAATAGATGCTGAAGGTAGTCATCGCAGTTTTCGACAACAGAGCTAGGAGTCAAAAGTCATCGCCAAAAATTAGTATTGCTTATGATAAAAGAAGGGAGGAGTCACCCAAAAGCACAGAAACAGTGTCCATAAATAGCAGATACTTACAGAGAGGATATTGGTGTGGGGTACCGGTGTTTTCTGGAAACATTAGCAATTTGAAAAGTGAGATTATAATGTAAAATCTAAAACCAGGCACATGCGCCCCAGGAATGCACTTTACAATTTTCTTTTCTTTGCAAAATAAATAATGGTTTAAAATTCGGTAGGTGATTTCCATATCTGGAAAAAAAATAGATAAAAGCCTTGATAGAGCTGGAAATTCTTCTTGCAACACTTGCCTATTCAAGAAGAATTTTTAGCTCTACTAAGGCATTTTTCTATTTTTTTCTCTCATGAATAAATAATGATTTATTTATTCATTTATTCTCTCATGAATGAATAAATAATTTCTCTCATGAATAAATGTAGAATTCATCACATTTTATTTTCATCCAAGAGGTGACTGATTCTTTTCCCAGAAGTCTCTGCAGCCTCCAGAAATCTCCTGTTAAATTATTTTTTAATTGGCAAATTATAGTTGTGCATATTTATGGTGTACATCATGAAGTTTTGATTCCAATATCCATTGTGGAAGAGCTAAATTAAGCTAATGGACATGCACGGCCTCACATACTTATTTATATGTAGTGAGAGTGGCTAGAATTATGGCAATTTGAAGAATAGAATACATTGTTGTATCTGCAACAGATCTCTTAAATGTATTCCTCTATGTGGGGAATAGATCAAGTGGAGGATTCATTCATTTGGCTACACTAACCGTGGTATCCTTTAACCTACCTGTTCTCAACCCTCTCCCTCGCCCCTGATGCCCATCATTCTTCTGTCTACTTCTGAGTTTGGTATTTTTCGACTCCACACATAAGTGAGATCATGCAGTATTTGTCTTTGTGCTTGGCCCATTTCATTTAATCTAATACCCTTCCAGTTCATCTGTGTCATTGAAAATGATGGGATTTCCTTCTTTTGAATATTTAATCTTATGACACTTTTGCAGCTTGTGTAGACTGTAGGGGAATGTATCTATCAAACAGCTGGGTGGGTGGACCCCATCCCTAGGTCTGTAAGTAGTTAGGCATAAGTAAGGTCTGTAAACAATTAGCCTCGATGAATCAGACCCCAATCCCTTAAGCATTTTATTTTGTGAGGCTGCAGTACAGTGAATAGACACCATATAGCAGCACCCAAGTATACCAAGCTTGCAAAACAGCTGCCTGTAATCCCAGTCCCACTTCACCTTGACACGGGCAACAAAGAAAAAGGAGCTCTGTGTGCAGTTACCTGCTCTGGGCACCTGAAAATCGCAATGAACAGAGATGCTGTTTATCTTCAGGTCTCTCTATCTCCTCTCTCTGTCTTGCCATCTCTTTCTGTCTGTCTCTGTCTCCCCACCCCCGTCTGCTTGTGTCTCTTTCTATCTCTGTCTCTGACTGTCTCCCTCTGTCCCCCATCTCTCTGTCTCATTCTATCCATTTCTTTCTCTCTTTCCCTCTCCCTCTCTTTTTCCATCTCTCTCTGTTTGTTTCTCTCTTTCTATCTTCTTCTCTCTCTCCATCTCTTTCTGTGGCTCTCACTCTGTCTCACTCTGTTTCTCTCTTTTCATCTCTCTCTGTTTGTCTGTCTCCCCTCATCTGTCTCTCTTTTTCCATCTCTTTCTGTTTCTCTGTCTCCCTCCCTCTCTTTTTCTTTCCTTTTCTTTCTGTCTCTGTCTGTCTCTTTCTCAATCTCTGTCTCTTTCCATCTGTCTCTCTGTTTTTGTCTCTTCCTCTCTCTTTCTGTTTGTCCCTCTCTGTCTTTCTCTGTCTCTCTTTAATCTCATTCTATCTCTCTGCCTCCCTTTCTGTCTTTCTCTCTCCCTCTCTCTCTGTATCTTACTCTGTCTCTTTTCATCTCTCTCTTTCTGTTTGTCTCTTTCTGTCTCTGTCTTTCTGTCCATCTCTCTCTCATCATTTCTTTCTGTCCATGTCTCTCTCTGCCTCACTTTCTGTCCTTGTCCCTGTCTCTGTCTCTCGTCTCTCTTTCAACCTCTGCCTTTCTGTGTGTCCCTCTGTCTTTCTCTTGCTTTTCTCTGCTTTCCCCCCGTCTTCTCTACGTTTTCCTTCTCTCCAATACACCTCCTCTCTCCCCCTTCAGGACACCTCACATCGACCGCCTTGCCAGGGAAGGAGTGCAGCTGACTCAGCACCTCTCGGCTGCCTCCCTCTGCAGCCCAAGCCGGTCCGCGTTTCTGACGGGAAGGTACCCTATCCGATCAGGTGCGCAAACTGGAGGCTCTGCTGGACTCTGCCCTCATGTTAAGATGTGAGGAAGTATAAATGTGGCTTGACTACCTTAACAAGTATAAAAGAGTTGGGCATGATGGCTCACGCCTGTAATCCCAGAACTTCGGGAGGCCAAGGCAGGAGGATCACTTGAGCCCAGGAGTTCAAGACCAGCCTGGGCAACAGAGCAACACCCCATCTCCACAAATCTTTTTTGTAATTAACTGAGCATAGTCGCATGTGCCTGTGGTCCCGGCTACTTGGGAGGCTGAAGAGGGAAGATCACTTGAGTCTAGGAGTTTGAGGCTGCAGTGAGCCATGATCATACCATTGCACTCTAGCCTCATTGACAGAGTATATCTTAGAAAGAAAAAAAAAGGTACAAAGGAAAGGAAAAAAGCACACATGAGCATAGATGCACTGGCATACACAACTACCACCATCCACATCAAAATCACCATGCTTCAAATAGACGCAACGCTACCCTGTGTGACTGAGTTGTCTTCTGATGCAATGACACCTTTTTATCTGAATTCCAAGTCACTGGGTTTACGTTTGTGTTTCCCAGGTCAACAAAGAGAAGCTCTCTTGGAATGAAGTAGTTACCACAACATGTGTTTACACATGCAGTCTCTCACCACAGAAGATCTTTTTTTCTTTCTTTCAAACCACAAAGTCATAAACCATGAAATAGCTATCAGATTTTGGACAACTTTTATCACAGCAGTTTACTCATGGAGAGAGTAGGATTATCCTCTTGCTCAATTTATATCAATTTCATTTCATTTATTCATTATTATTATTATTTGAGACAAAGTCTCGTTCTGTTCAAGCTGGAGTGCAGTGATGTGATCTCAGCTCACCGCAACCTCCACCTCCCGGGTTCAAGCAATTCTCCTGCCTCAGTCTCCCAAGTAGCTGGGATTATAGGCATGTGCCACCATGCCCTGCTAATTTTTATATTTTTAATGGAGACAGGGTTTCACCATATTAGCCAGGCTGGTCTCGAACTCCTAACCTTGTGATCCACCTGCCTCAGCCTCTCAAAGTGCTGGGATTACAGGCATGAGCCACTGTGCCTGGCCTATTATTGTTATTTTTGAAATGGAGTCTCACTCTGTTACCCAGGCTGGAGGGCAGTAGTGCGCTCTTGGCTCACTGCAACCTTTGCCTCCTGGGTTCAAGCAATTCTCATGCCTCAGCTTCTTGAGTAGCTGAGATTACAGGCATGTGTGACCAGGCCCAGTTAATTTTTGTATTTTTATGAGAGATGGGTTTTTGCCATGTTGGCCAGGCTGGTCTCGAACTCCTGACCTCAGGTGATCCACCTACTTTGGCCTCCCAGTGTGCTGGGATTATAGGCATGAGCCACTGCACCCAGCCATATATCAATGTTAGATAAAATAAAAATGAAATGAGAAGAAGAAAATTATCCTAAGCTCTAGTTATCATGTTCTTGCTACTTTTTAATTTATTATTATTATTTTGAGACAGGGTCTTGCTCTGTTGTGCGGGATGGAGTGTAGTGGTGTGATCACAGCTCACTGTAGCCTCAGCCTTCCAGGCTCAGGTTATCCTCCCACCTCAGCCTCCTGAGTAACTGGAACCCCAAGTGTGCACCACTATGCCTAACTCATTTTTTAATTACCTGTAGAGACAGGGTCTTGCTGTGTTGCACAGGCTGGTCTCGAACTCCTGAACTCAAGCCATCCTCCCTTTTTGGCATCCAATCTGGTGACGTTTTTTTTTTTTTTAGGCAGGGTCTCCCTTTGTTACCCAGGCTGAAATGCCGTGTCACAATATCAGCTCATTGCAGCCTGAAACTCCCGGGCTCAAGCAATTCTCCCTCCTCAGCCTCCTGAGTAGCTGAGATTATAGGCACTTGCCACCACGCCTGGCTAATATTTGTATTTTTGGTAGAGACAAGGTCTCACCATGTTAACCAGGCTGGTCTCAAATTCCTGAGCTAAAGTGATCCACCCACCTTGGCCTCCCAAAGTGCTGGGATTGCAAGTGTGAGCCACCGGGCCTGGCCGAAATTAGCTATTGTAAAGAGTGCAATTCACTTAGCACTTTCCCAGTATTCTACAGCCATCGCCTTCATCAAATTCTAGAACATTCCCATCACCCACAAAGGATCTTGTCCCCATGAAGAAGTCACTCCCCATTCCCCCTTCTCCAAGCCTCTGATCACCAAGAATCCACTTTCCCCTTCTATGTATTTGTTTGTCCTGGATATTTCACATAAAAGGAATCATACAATGTGTGACAGTCTGTGACTGGCTTCTGTCACCGAGCATCATATTTTCTGGCAGCCTGGGTCAGATCTTCATTTATGTTGCGTACTATTCCCTTGCATGAATTCACTACATTTTCTCCATCCATTCATCAACTGAAGGACAGCCAAGATGTCTCCACCCTTTAGCAATTGTGAGGAATATAGCTATGAACTTAAGTGTGCAAGTTTTTCTTTGGATACTGGTTTTCAATCCTTTTGGGTTTCTCAGGAAGCTCAATTCTTTTGAGATTCCCCAGGAGTGAAATTTATGGGTCATATGTTTCTGTTTTTTTCTTTTCTTTCTTTCTTTCTTTTTTTTTTTTATTGAGATGGAGTCTCACCCTGTTTCCAGGCTGGAACTCAGTGGCATGATCTCAGCTCACTGCAACCTCTGCCTTCTGGGTTCAGTCGATTCTCCTGCCTTAGCCTCCCAAGTAGCTGGGATTACAGGCATGCACCACCAAGCCTGGCTAATTTTGTATTTTCAGTAGAGACAGGATTTCCCCATATTGGCCAGGCTAGTCTCAAACTCCTGATTTCAGGTGATCCACCTGCCTTGGCATCCCACAGTGCTGGGATTACAGGTGTGAGTCTCCACATCCACCCATATGATTCTATTTTTAAAGGTGAGGGGAGTGGGCTGGGGCACAGTGGCTCACACCTGTAATCCCAGCATTTTGGGAAGCCAAAGAGGGAAGATAACTTTAGGTTAGGAGTTTGAGACCAGCTTGGCCAACATGGTGAAACCCTGTCTCTAATAAAAATGCAAAATTAGCCAGGCATGGTGGCTCACACCTGTAATCCCAGCTATTTGGGAGGCTGAGGCAGGAGAATCATTTGAACCTGGGAGGCGGAGTTTACAGTGAGCCGAGATTGTTCCATTGCACTCCAGCCTGGGCAGCAGGGTGAGACTCCATCTCAACAACAACAACAAAAAAAAAAAAAAGGGAGAGAGAGAAGAAAAAAAAGTGAGGGAAGTGGTCTTGGCTTGTGGGCACAGATGCCGCACTTTAATGTCAGATTATATGGATTCCAGATAGTGGTTCTTGGAGGCAGAATAAAGTCTCATGTATCAACCCTACTGCCAGACTGCTGTCACTGACTTTGGGCAAGAAGAAAGAAAAGGTCTTTTCTGTCACTCACCTATAATCCTACCTACTCGGGAGGTTGAGGCAGGAGAATTGCCAGAACCCGGGAGGTGGAGGTTGCAATGAGCCGAGATTGTACCACTGCACTCTGGCCTGGAGACAGAGCAAAACTCTGTCTCAAAAAAAAAAAAAAAAAAAGGAAAGGTCTTTTCTTATTTTGTTTGGGCTGCTATAACAAAAACATCATAGACAGGGTGGCTTACCAACAACAGACATTTACTGCTCACAGTTCCGGAGGCTGAGAGTCCAAGATCAAGGTGCGGCAGATTCAGTGTCTGCTGAGGACCTGCTTCCTGCTTCATAGACAGCACCTTCTCTCGGTGTCCTCTCGTGGTGAAAGGGGTGAGGGAGCTCTCTGGGTCCCTTTTATAAGGGCACTGATTCCATTCTTGAGGCTCCACGCTCCTGACTTCATCCCCTCCTAAAAACCCCACCTCCTAAGACCATTACCTTGGAGATGAGGCTTTCAATGTGCAAATTTCGAAGTGACAAAAATATTCCCTCCATAGCAACACAAACTCATTGTGCTTTTTTCCACACTACCTCTAGGTATGGTTTCTAGTGGTAATAATACACGTGTCGTCAGAAATCTTGCAGTCCCCGCAGGCCTCCCTCTAAATGAGACAACATTTGCAGCCTTGCTAAAGAAGCAAGGTTACAGCACGGGGCTTATAGGTAAGATACAAGAACCGGTGTTAGTCATTGATCATAAGGTAATAATGTCCTTTGTTTTACCCTTGATTTATGACTTTCTTGGAAACACTGTATTTCACAATGTCTTATGTCCTGTCACAGTGGCCATGCCTGTAATCCCAGCACTTTGGGAGGCCAAGGTGGGAGGATCACTGGAGGCCAGGAGTTTCAGACCAGCCTGGGCAACATAGAAAGATCCCATCTCTAAAAATATAAAATTAGCTGGGCACGGTGGCATGCGCCTATGGTCCCAGGCACTCGGGTTACTAAGGCGGGAGGATTGCTAGGGCCCAGAGTTCTTTTTTTTTTTTTTTTTTCAAGACAGAGTCTCGTGTTTCGGTGTGCACGATCTCAGCTCACTGCAGCCTCCACCACCCGGGTTCAAGGGATTCCCATTCCTCAGCCTCCTGAGTAGCTGGGGCACGTGACACCACAACTGACTGAATTTTGTATTTTTGGTAGAGATGGGGTTTCATCATGTTGGCCAGGCTGGTCTCAAACTCCTGGCCTCCAGTGATCCACCCACCTTGGCCTCCCAGTGCTGGGATTACGGGAGTTAGGCAGCACACACAGTCTGATTCTTCATACAGCCCAGTGATCGGAGATGTTTTAAAATGAATATATTATAAGAATATAAAATTTGTCTGACTCTGCATGCCCACATAGTCTCTCACCATGTATCCCGTCACCTGCCTCTTCATTTCGTTAAAACTGGACCACATAGATTTTCTTCTCACAGCCAAAGATAAGGAGTCCTCAGTCACCCAGCAGTTGGAGCTTCAGCTACTATTCCTGCTTGGGAAGCCTGGGTTTCAGCTGGCATGAGAATAAGATGCTATTTTAAATCCCTTCAATTTTGGAGACACATCTGCTGTTGATAAGAGAAGGCAGTCTCCCTGGGTTGCAGGACAGGAAACCTAAGCCAGTAGTAGCATTGCCTCTCCTCTACGTACCCCGCAGGGACTGAGTTTGGTGAAAGCGCAGGCATTCTTGATGGGGCCCTCATCACATACAGGAAGGGGTTAATATTCCTAGTAGATATATATAGTATCACAGCCTCGGAGGGTTTGCTGAGCATCCACATGCTAGCAGGACTCACACACACCCTTTGGTGATCATTCAGTGTGGTACATTTTACTGAATAAATCCCTTACTTCAATCAGTTTTTAACGAGAGGCCCTAGGATTTTCAGCCAGCCAGCTATTCATCTGTCCACGCTGGGTCCATCCTCCATGATTTACCTATAGCTATCATTGGTCATCTCTCTGTCTCTCTTTCTCCGTCCATCCATTCACCCCTGTATCTCTATGCATCCACCTATCTATGTGTCTATTATTCGATCCATCTTCTATCATTTATCTATCATCTGTGTATCTGTCTACCCATAATCTATCTACTCATCATCTATAATTTATTTATTCATCCACCCATTTATCTATCATGTATCTATCTATCCATCTATCCATCATATCTATGTATTCATCTATCCACCCATATATCTCCATCTACCTATCTGTCTCTTCACCTGCAGCCACCCACCCATGTGTCCATCCATTCACCTACACATACATACATGCCCCATGTATCCATCCATCATTTGCTTCTATTGTATTTATCACATCTATCTCTCTATTGATATTACATACACATACATACATAGATGTATACTCCATAATTTATTTTTATCCATAATACCCTATCTGTCTGTTCATCTACCCACAACACGGGTCTATTCATGCATCTGTCTAATCACCTACTCATCTATCATTCCATCCATCCATATACATCTATACATGCTCCACCTAGCCTTCATCATTTATTTGAATCTGTCCTCTCCTACCCTCTCCTCTATGCTATCTATCTATCTGTCTACTTACCTACCTATGTACCTACCTGTCTTTGTATCTATTTATATATTGATCCATCCATCCAACCACCACTCTATCTCTATCATCTACCTGCCTATGTTTCTATCTACATATTATCTATCTATCTGTCTGTCTATCTATGTATCATCCGTATATATCTATCTAGCTATATCTATGTATACACCCATCCTTTCATCATATGTAACCTGCCTTGTCTCTACGATGTATCTATCTTTGTGGATATGACTTTTCTTCTCAGTGAATGGGAAAATTTCAAGTTCACGTCCTTGAAAGAAAATCATGATTTTATTTTTCTCCCTTATTTTTAATCGTGCCTTGTTGCTCACAACCAGATCTAAATAAAAACTTCTATGAACTAAAGAAGAACAAAAAAAAAACATGGCTAAGTGGAACTTGGATATTTTACACCAAGGAAATATCTCTACCACTTTATTTGTGTGCCTTAGCTGGTTGTTTCCCATGAAGAATGGTCACACGTTCTTTGCAATGTGCTGGCATATGTTGACATATTGGTATGTAGATATGTTTGTGTGTTTGGTTTTAGGCAAATGGCACCAAGGTCTGAACTGCCACTCCCGAAGTGACCACTGCCACCATCCATATAATTACGGGTTTGACTACTACTACGGCATGCCATACACTCTCACTGACAGCTGCTGGCCGGCCCCTTCTCGTAACATGGAACTAGCCTTTGAGAGTCGGCTCTGGTTCTGCATACAGCTGGTTGCCATTGCTGTACTCACACTAACCTTTGGGAAACTGAGCGGCTGGGTCTCTGTTCCCTGGCTCCTGATCTTCTCCATGATTCTGTTTATTTTCCTCTTGGGCTATGCTTGGCTCTCCAGCTACACGTCCCGTTTATACTGGGACTGCCTCCTCATGCGGGAGCACGAGATCACAGAGCAGCCCATGAAGGCCGAACGAGCTGGATCCATTATGGTGAAGGAGGCGATTTCCTTTTTAGAAAGGTAAATGTAATAATTAAAAATGCATGTAATAATGATAACGATCTCTTTTTTTAAAAGGACCTACATAGATCAGTAGTGTGATTGTAGTTGATAATAATCTATTGTACAATTATAAATAGCTAAAAGAGAATAATTCAAACGGCTCTAGCAGAAAGAAAACACAAATATTTAAGGTGATGTACAACCCAATTACACTGATTTGAAATAATAAATCATTTGTAATAATTCTTTACAAATTATATGAATGTATTAAATCGCAACATGTACCCTAAAACTATGCACATCTTTAATGCATTAATAAAAATAACAGGGGATGATTGCATAAAAATATTGAGTTAGGAAATGGAATACTGCTAAATGGTGTAAAAAGTGTATTGAAGACCAGCTGGACTCTTCAGTTGGTACCTAAAGGGATAGTGCCTTGTTTGGGCCTTTGTTATTAAAAGTACGGTCTCTCCATTGGCTCTGAAATTTATATGCTCTCAGACCATGGAAGCAGACCCTAGTAACTCAAACTCACAAAATTTTTATGTGAATTTACAATGCATCTTGTCATCGTGTTAATTTACAACAGGAAATATATACATATACAATATATATCTATATATACATACAACATATATGCATGTATACCTATACATATACTATATATGTGTATATATAATATATTTTAAAATATTTTTGATTGGTTCCCTGATACTTATAGATAGATATAGATGTAGATAAACTTATATATATATCAGGGAATCAGACCAAAAAAAGTAAGTTGTCCATTGCATTATGTCCCTGTTGTTAAAAAATAAAAAAAACCTACTTGGGGAAATGAAAATCAGAAGCCTTCTGTTTGAGCATGTGATATGTAAGGACTATTACATGAATTGGATGAGGTTAATGGTCAAAGGTGATTGTTATAAAAACTTTATGCCTCCAAAACAGAATGGCTGGACATTTTCAAGGGTATCTATCCTCTTATCGTTGGACCTTGTTTCTTTAAAAATGTCATTGGACACATTTTTCTTTTATTCTTTCCACATTGATTGAGGCTTAATCTTTACAAATAGCCATTCTAGGATCTGGATTTTCAGGATGTAAGGTGTCTTGTGCACTCTGACACACAGCTTTGCCCTTACTCTGTAGTCCAAGTGAAGGTAATAAAAATGCAGTTTGGCATTGGGAGACTGAGGCGAGTGAATAATCTGAGGCCAGCCAGACCAACATGGTGAAACCTCACCTCTGTTAAAAATACAAACATTAGCTGGGAGGCTGAGGCAGGAGAATTGCTAGAACCTAGGAGACGGAGGTTGCAATGAGCTGAGATCACACCATTGCACTCCAGCCTGGGCAACAGAGGGAGACTGTCTTAAAAAAAAAAGTTGGCCGGGCTCGATGGCTCACGCCTATAATCCCAGCACTTTGAGAGGCCGAGGCAGGTGGATCACAAGGTCAAGAGATCAAGATCATCCTGGTCAACATGGTGAAACCCCGTCTTTACTAAAAATACAAAAAATTAGCTGGGCATGGTGGCACGTGCCTGTAATCCCAGATACTCGGGAGGCTGAGGCAGGAGAATCGCCTGAACCCAGGAGGCGGAGGCTGCGGTGAGCCGAGATTGCGCCATTGCACTGCAGCCTGGGTAACAAGAGCGAAACTCTGTCTCAAAAAAAAAAGTTGTCTGGGAGTAATAAGGCCATATTTTCTCTGTAGATGAAAGTGAATGCTTGGTGTCACTTAGGACAAATCCTTTTTTCCTTGGTACATTTCCAAATGTGCAGAGTTCTATGAACTTTCACAGAAAAAGCATCAATATGCTGCAAGTTAGCACCAACCACTCGAAAGTGTAAGATAAGCAATCCTATTCTCTTCTGTCTGCTAGTTTGAGTCTTCAAGCATTCTCACACATTTCACCTATGACTCTACATCAGTGCTTAAAGAACAGATCCTATTGTTGAGATATGCATTGTTCACCAAAACCTCTGCCAAGTTTCAGAAGTTTCATATGATCCACAACAACATGATATTGAGTGGAAAAAACAATGGTGAACAGGAAATACAAAGATTTGGACAATGTGACAATAAGCTCATGGCTTAGGCTCATGATGTGAATCTCCTACAGTTTCTATAGCAAATCACTATAGGGCTGAGTAAAATGGCTCATACCTGTAATTCCAGCACTTTCGAAGGCTGAGATAAGTGGATCACTTGAGTCCTGCTGAGCTTGAGACCAGTCAAGACAACACAGGGAGACCATATCTCTACAAAAAAAAAAAAATAGCTGGATATGGTGGCATGCATCTGTAGTCACAGCTGCTCAGGAGACTGAAGTGGGAAGATTAACTGAGCCAGGGATTTTGAGGCTGCAGTGAACTGTGATTGCACCACTGCACTCCAGTCTGGGCAACAGAGTGAGGTCCTGTCTCAAAAAAAAGTACCACAAAAGTAGTGGCCTAATGCCACAGAGATTTATTATCCCACTATTCTTGATGCCAAAAAATCCAAAATTAACCTCGTGAGCTAAAATCACAATGTTGGCGGGGCTGGTTACTTCTGGGGAGTCTAGGAGAGAATCTGTTTTCTGTCTCCTCTAGTTTCTCGAAGCTGCCTGCATTCCTTAGTTTGTAGGGTTTTGTTTTCTGACTCAGACCCTTCTGTGTCTCTCTTCTGAAAGGACCTTTCTGATTCCACTGGATCCACCCAGATAATCCAGATAATCACCTCATCTCACAATCCTTAATTCATTCCCATCTGCAAAGACCTTTTACCATGTAATATCACATATTCACAGGTTTTGGGAATTAGGATGTAGCTTTCTTTGGAATGGGACATTATTCAGGTGATCACTTTGACCATGACTCTTTATTTTGGCAGCTTAGTTTGGGTGGCAAACTATTTAATTTTAAATTTTTCATGTTCAGAGTCATGCTTCCTCTGTAGGCTCTGGGGGGATTCTTCCTGCCCCTCCCAGCTCCTGGTGGCTCCAGCATCCCTGGGCTTGTGGCTCCATCACTCCAGTCTGTGCTTCATCTGCATATGGCCTTTCCCTCTGTGTCTGTGTCTTGTCTTAAGTCTTTTATAAGGACAATGGTCACTGGATTTAGTGCCCATCCTAATTCCAGGATGACCTCATCTTCAGATCCTTAACTAATGACCTCATTTCAAGTTCTGGGCTTTAAATATATGGACATATCTTTCTGGGGGCTACTATTCAATCTACTACAGTTGTATCCAGTTTCTTCTGGAGGCTCTAGGGAAAGATCCTTTCTGCCTCCTCCAGCTCCTGGTGGCTCCAGACGTCCTTTGGTTGGTGGTCACATTTCTCCATTTCCACATGGCCTTTTCTTCTGTGCTTGTGTCTCCTCTTCTCTTACAGGGAAAACCTAACTGAATTTGGGATTCATCCTAATCCAGAATGATTGCCTCTTAACTAATTAAATCTCCAGGGGTCCCATTTCCAAATAAGGTCCCATTCTGAGGTTTCAAGTGAACATGAATTCTGAGGGGTCACCGTACAAGACAACTTGACACAAGTCTTGTTGTTTAAATTCATTTATTTTTCTTTTTTATATTTTGACATCTCATCAGAGCAAAATTTCCCAACAAATGGCATTTGTGGTGTGTGCTTCGCTGGGTAGCTGGGGACTTACCACTCATGCAGATGGATTATCAAAGTAAAAGTGGGTCAGCCGAGTTCCCTGTATCCTTATCTGAGAACCTATAGTGTGCAAATGCCAAGGCATTTCTGTTTGTACTGGCTTATGGCTCAGGAAACTCTTGATCTTGCTAAGAAATGACTTCCATACCACTATCTCTTGATGTCTCTCAGGGTGTGACTATAGTTTGAAGCTTCATGAACAGTGAGAACATCAACCAAACAGAGCTAGATTTGACTTTTTGCACTTTCATGATATGGGAGGTCTGTGTTGGCTTGCAGTATATTCTACAGCTGTCCTGTCATCTGAGAATCAAAAGAACTGTGATGGTCTCAGAGGACTACCAGGTTCATATGCCTGCTGCCCAGTAACATACCAATACGCTAAGATAGCAGGGTTTATAGCAGAGAAACAATTTAATAATTTCAGGACAATTCGTGCAAACATGAGAGGAGACCTCAAATCCATCTTTTTTATTTGTTTGTTTTTTGAGGCAGAATCTCACTCTGTTGCCCAGGCTGGAGTGCAGTGGTGCAGTCTCAGTTCACTGCAACTTCTGCCTCCTGGGTTCAGCAATTCTCCCACCTCAGCCTCCCGGGTAGATGGGATTACAGGAGCCCACCATCGTGCCTGGCTACTTTTTATAAATTTAGTAAAGACAGGATTTCACCATGTTAGCCAGGCTGCTCTCGAACTCCTAACCTCGGGTGATCTGCCTGCTTCAGCCTCCCAAAGTTTTGTGATTACATGTGTGTGCCACTGTGCCTGGTCTCAAATCTATCTTTCCAAAGAGTTCTGGGCTGGTTTTTTTAGGGAAATCATGGAGGGTCTTGGGGTCACTGATAGGTTGGGGTAAGAGGGAATGAAATCATCAGAATATAGAAATGGCATGCTTTGTTAAGTCAGCTTCTCATAGGGTCCTTTAGAGCAGCTGACATCAGTAGTTTCCCTGGTATGCAGGACCTGAAAGGTTACCGCAAATGGAAAACTTAACATTTCATAATGTTTTGTTATCATCCCATAACAGGGTCTATGTGATTCTAGGACAAATAGGTACCAAACTAACAGGAAGACATAGAGAGCAAATTGACCTCAGGATCAAAGATGAGTATACTGCAAGCTTAGTTCATTTTGTTTCTCCCCATCCCTTCCTCTCTGATTGATTTTATGAAGTTTATATAGAGACGGCTTCAGTAGCATCACCAAAGGGGTTGGGGAGCAGTTGAGGTGCTGGAGAATCTTGGAATCCATTTCATGCAGGATGGGGCCCTTGGGTGGACCCACTCTATCTTCTGTAGCATGGAGAAGAAGGAAAGACGTCATGTCTGTGAGAAGCCAAAAGACATTGTTTTTCACATTCATAGATGTTGAAAATTCACAAGTAGTGTCATTGATGTCTTCTCAGGCACCGTAAAGGACCTTTCCTCCTCTTCTTCTCCTTTCTTCACGTGCACGTACCTCTCCCCACCACAGACGATTTCATTGGCACCAGCAAGCATGGCTTATACGGGGACAATGTGGAAGAGATGGACTCCATGGTGGGTAAGTCGGAGGACGTAAGAGGACAGAAACTAACATGTTCTGATAGTACAGGATACCTGAAAACTGCTCTTGGTCAACCTGTAGAGTGAAGAGAATTACGCCCATGGGACAGGGTTGGTCTGAGACGTAAATGAGCTAATAGTTGCAAGCAATTGAGAAAGTCAACAAAATAACAAATGCATTTCCTCTCCTTTCTTTGCATGCCATCCACTTAGTAACGGGTCTTTGTCTACTTGACTGCATCTCCAGTGCTGGCCAGGCCACAAATTAGACCTTCTTTTTAAATTTTTCAACTCTTATTTTGGATTCAGGGGGCACATGTGCAGATTTGTTACCTGGGTGTATTATGTGATGCTGAGGTTTAGGATATGATCAAACCCTTCACCCAGACACTAAGTATAGCACCTAATAGTTTTTTAACCCTTGCCCCTACTAGTAGTCCTCAGTATCTATTGTTCTTGATGTTACGCTCCCACTTACTTTGTTTTGTTTTTAAAAATAAATTTTGTTGTGTATATTTATATATATTTTTTCAGACGGAGTCTTGCTCTGTCGCCAGGCTGGAGTGCAGTGGTGAAATCTTGGCTCACTGCAACTTCCGCCTCCCAGGTTCAAGAGATTCTTCCGACTCAGCCTCCCAAGTAGCTGGGACTACAGGTGTGTGCCAAACGTCCAGCTAATTTTTGTATTTTTTTTTTTTAGTAGAGACAGGGTTTCATCACGTTGGCCAGGGTGGTCTCGATCTCTTGACCTCGTGATCCACCCACCTCTGCTTCCCAAAGTGTTGGGATTACAGGCGTGAGCCACCGCGCCCGGCCCTCTTTTTTTTTTTTTTTTTTTGAGGCAAGACCTCCCTCTGTCACTCAGGCTGAAGTGCAATGACGTGATCTCAGCTCACTGCAACCTCTGCTTTGCGGGTTCAAGCGATTCTTCTGCCTCAGCCTCTTGAGTACCTGAGACTATATGCACATGCTACTGCACCGGCTAATTTTTGTGTTTTTTTGTAGAGGCAAGGTTTTTTTCATGTTGCCAAGACCTCTCTTGAACTCCTGAGCTCAGGTAAATATGCCTGCCTTGGCCTCTCAAAGCACTGGGATTACAGGTGTGAGTCACTGCACCCAGCCCACATATCTTTTTGATAGAAAAAGAAATCATATTTTTAGCCTCTTTAGTGACATAGCCAACCTTTATTGCAGGTCTGTTGAGCACCAAGATCTTAGTTGGGGTTGGGGACTAACTGGTAAGTCAGAATCCAGCACCCTCAAGAACTCATCTTGTAGAGAGAACAATGTAAATGTGATTTCCTAGGATTTACATGGTAAATATATTGATTAGCAAAATGGCTTCAATTTTCCAACGTTAATGAAAGAGAATTGTGAGTGAAACTCACATATGTGCAGGACACAAATTTAAAGTACAATATTTTCCAGAAATATATGTCACTGAATCGAAAGATACATTGGAAAATTAAGTCTGGAAAAAGCAAAGCCGATTTGCACAGTCTTAAACACATAAAAATATAAAATATTAAAAAATAAAAATAACATTCAAACCAAATGCATGCACACAAATAGATGTTTATGTAGGTATAAGTGTGTATGTCTGTGTCTGTAGCGTTTGTGTGCATATCTATAGAAACAGATAGATGATTGACAGAGATAGATGATAGGTAAATAGATGATAAATAGATAAATAGATAGATAATGGATTGATAGCCCAATAGTATAATTACATACTTAGAAATATATTAGCTAAATATATAAATATATTAGCTATATAAAAATATATTAGTTTTATATATATATATATATATATATAAAGTCTACATTGTTTCTCTGTTGGATATATGTACCAAAATTAAGACCTTTTATTTTTATTAAACATACTGCATTTCAAGACACAATGGATCACCAGCTACTGTTCATTATAGCTCCAATATCAATAACCAAAACATTTAGAAATAATTTTTCAAGCAGTAAATGAGTATATTGAAGCTGACTCATGAAAGAAAACTTGAATATATGGAAAGGAAGAGTGGATAGTATAAACGTATTAGTTATTTCAGAGTTAATATTGGAGGCTAAGCTAGCTCTGATTGGAGCATTAATTTCTATTCTCTGGGGAGTGGTCATTATAGAGGTAATGATGAAATACACACTGA
The DNA here is from genome assembly GCA_028533165.1 of Leontopithecus rosalia. NCBI lineage: Eukaryota > Metazoa > Chordata > Mammalia > Primates > Cebidae > Leontopithecus > Leontopithecus rosalia. Next base: position 1,166,064 of record CM052670.1, read on the forward strand.
ATAAACTGATAGGAAATAAAGTTTCCAGAAACATGTGATCAGAAAGTCTTTGGTAGAAAACATCAAGAAACTCTTCTGTGATCATAAGAAATGCTATCAAAAAGAAAAGTACAAAAATTAAAACACAGAAATATGAGATTTGACTTTTAGATCAATGAAGCCAAAAATAATAGCCTTAGAGCAGGTCTGGGAAAGAGAAGGACATTACATTAGGCACAATAAGGTTTTTAAGTCAAGGTGGCAGGGGTGACACATGTTGGGGAAAGTTTGTGTTACGAGTTGACTTATGTCTCCCCAAAAAGATATGTTCAAGTCATAACCCAAGGTATGTGAGCATGGGATCTTATTTGGAAATAGGGTCTTTGCATATGGAATCAAGTTAAGATGAGGTCATTGGGGGTGGGTCCTAATCCGATACGGTGAATTAGGATGAGGCTGCTACAAGCCAAGGAAGGCTAAGGACTGCTGCCAGCTGTCCAAAGCGAGGAGGAGGTAAGGAAAGATCCTCCCCTAGGACCCTCAGAGAGAGTGACCCTGCCAGCACCTTGATTTTGAACATCTGGCCTCCAGAACTGTGAGAGAATAAATGTTTGTTGTTTTAAGCCACCTCATTTGTACTAATATGTTTCAGCAGCCCAAGGGAATTCACAGAGTTGGTTTAGGAAAATCCGTTACCAATTCAATTAGCATGCTTTTCCGTACGCATTAAGGACATTGAATGAAACGAAACAAAAACTAGAAGAAGCTATAGTTAAATAGCAAATTTCCATCTGGGTGAGGTATAGTGTTAGTAATAGCAAAAGGTTATGTGTTAAATAGCATGACTAAAGGCACTTTGCAAACTGAGGAGATATTAGCAACATGGCATTGTTTTAACTCCTTAACAAATAAAGAGTTCTTATAAATCAATAATGGAAACACATAACTCCTCCCAAAAAAAACAGCAAAAGCTAAACATCTTTTACAGATTAAAAGTAGAAATGTCAGAGTGGACACAGGAGGAAACCCATGATCATTCATAATTTACCGTAATCACCTATCAAACATTAGACACTGATGAGGAATTGAGAAAATGAACTATTATTAAAGCCAAAAGTTGTTCATTATGACATTTTAAATTATGGCAAAGTATAAAAATTAACCAAAATAGTGAACAACAGTACACTGGTTAAACACTTATCATCACTTGATTAAGTGGTATCTTCCAGTTTGCTCCACTGTAAAGTTACTGATTTTCTCATTACTTATTAATTTGAAATTATTAACTATTTTATGGGAAATACTTTGAGAGGAAGCCAATATCTTGGTTCTTATCCAACTTTCAGTGCCAGGTTTAGCATCCATTGATCATTTTCTCTCGGCTCAATTTTCAGTGTGAGTTTTGCTAAAAGTACTGTGGTAATTTATTTGAAGTATTTAAAAATATAAATTATTTCTTACTCTTGTCCTTACCTGTGTGTCTTGGCTCTAGAAAATTTCTAAGATATAGTACTTTAGGAATGTTAATGTAATGTTATCTGAGATAACCAACAGTAGAACACACAGAACTGGACACATTTGTGACTAATGAGTTTCTCCATAATTATGCACAATACAGACTGGGTTTGGGAACTGTAGGAATTTGGCTATTTTCTTATAAAAAATGATTGGAAGTGTGGTTTATTTTGAGTATGTTCCTCCTCTTTTAACCTGCCCACTGAATCTAATTCTCCCCATCTAGTCAGCCTGTTCTCTATTTAAAATATCAAATAAGAAGGGAAGTGAAAATGATTGGAGAGAGAATTACTTACCTAAATCGTCTGCAAGGATATATCAAATCATTTGTGCGAACCCAACGGTGGGAGTGTGTTATTCCCACCTCTTGTCTCCTCAAACTCTGTAACAGTGTCTGCTTCCTGTGAGCAGAGACACATCAGTCAGAATACCACCATGGTCCTTCTTTTGATATCCAGTGGGAAAAAGGGATTCCTCTGTTTAATGTTTTTATTCCACATGAAGGAGATGATCAAGGAGAATTTGCACTTTGAACTGATATTAGTAACAACTGATGTTCATTTGTAATGCCATAATTTTTTATTTCTTACAAATTTTGGACTCTGATTTTTTTTGTTGTTTTGTTTTGTTTGTTTGTTTGTTTGTTTTTGAGATGGAGTCTCGCTCTGTCACCCAGGCTGGAGTGCAGTGGTGCAATCTCTGCTCACTGCAACCTTCATTCCCGGGTTTAAGCAGTTCTTTGCCTCAGCTTCCCAAGTAGCTGGGATTACAGGCATGTGCTACCATGCCCAGCTAATTTTTGTATTTTTAGTAGAGATGGGGTTTCCCCATCTTGGCCAGACTGGTCTTAAACTCCTGACCTCATGATCCACCCACCTCAGCCTCCCAAGTGCTGAATTTACAGGCATGAGTCATCGCGCCCAGCCTCTCAGTGTTTTTCTCTTTCAATGATTTGTCAATTTAAACTATTAATGCACATTTCTTTTCTTTTGTGGCTTTTGACATAGTAAGCGTCACACCATCCTTGTTTTCCTTTAGATAGCTCATGCCCATTTGACTTAGGGGTGAAATATTTCATAGGGTCATTATTTTTACTTGTCTCTTTTATGTTATTTTAGGCAAGATTCTTGATGCTATAGATGAGTTTGGCCTAAGGAACGACACCCTCGTCTACTTTACATCAGACCACGGAGGGCATTTGGAGGCTAGGCGAGGGCATGCCCAACTTGGTGGTTGGAACGGAATATACAAAGGTGAGGAGAGCAATTCATGCATGTGATCTGGTGGTGAATAAGCTTTTTTATGGTTGTTATAATTAAAGCCCATGACACAAAGGAATGAGGCATGAAAAACTGAACAAGTTTGTTTAATTTGACTCTTACTAAAATGAAGTATTGAACCAAGGTTAAGATAATTTGTCTTCTATTTGTTAATATTTCTGTGGAAAGAAGCCATGTATGTAGAGGGAGCATCTAGAAATATGCCTTTCTGACAACCTTACAAAATTATGAGGAGTTAGAACAAGCAGATGCCTTTACGAGGTTTTTAAAGGGATATCTACTAATTAATTCCATTTATGAGACTATTGAGAGATTAAATAAGGGGGCATGTGGTTCCCAGAGAACAGAGATCAGAAACCAGGGATCCTTCACTGTTAAGAAGCCTTTGATGCTCTCTTCCAAGGATATAGTATAGCATAGAAAGAGGCCAAGCCCATCTTGGGTTTTACTATTAAATTCACATATACTGATTTTATGTCCAGATGTAACATTTAGTCCACAGAATAGGTCCATAAGCTACTACATTGGCCAGCTCTATAACATGTAACCTGATGTTATAAGAATATTATTTTCATCTGTGAAATAAGGATTAAAAAAAGGAAAAGAAAAAAAGAAAATTACTTGGACAATGTCAAATATG
>CM052670.1:1169577-1248417 GCA_028533165.1 Leontopithecus rosalia
TTTAGGTTTTGGGGTACATGTGCAGAACATGCAAGATAGTTGCATAGGTACACACGTGGCAGTGTGTTTTGCTGCCTTCTGCCCCCTCACCCATATTTGGCATTTCTCCCCATGCCATCCCTCCCCTGCTCCCCCCCCCGCTGTCCCTCCCCTATTTCCCCCAATAGACCTCAGTGTGTGGTGCTCCCTTCCCTATGTTTTATCATATGTCTTGGGAGAGATTTTATTTTCTAGAGGGAAATACATTTTTATTCATGCAACTACAAATTCCACAGTCTTGGATTCAGTAGGAAATTATAATTTCTGTATGAATGAGGTAAAGGCTCTGCCTCCATCTTGCAGAGGGAATGAATGTGTGCTCTTAGAGCCTGTACCATTGAAATATGCATTTAGGACCCAAACAAATCCTTAGTGTAAATTGTTGTTATAGACATTCTATTTTTTAAAAAATAATTTAATAGCTCTGGGGATACAGGTGGTTTTTTGTTACATGGATAAGTTCTTTAGTGCACCCATCACCCGAGTATGTAGTCTGTACCCAATATGTAGCATTGTTTTTTCTAAGCCCCCTCTCAATCATCCCCCAAAGTCCCCAGAGCCCATTATATCATTCTTATGACTTTGCATTCTTGTAGCTTAGCTCCTACTTATAAGTGAGTACACAGGATGTTTGGTTTTTCCATTCCTGAGTTACTTCACTCAGAATAATGGCCTCCAGCTCCATCCAAGTTACTGCAATAGACATCATTTCATTTCTTTTTACAGTTGAGTTGAATTCCGTGATATACAAGCACCACATTTTCTTTATCCACCTATTGGTTGATGAGTACTTAGGCTGGTTCCATATCTTTGGAACTGAGAATTGTGCTGCTATAAACATGTGTGTGCATGTTAAGACATTCTATGTTTGCTTATGAGAACGATTTAAATTTTTTTTTAATTTTTCAGCACGCCATGACATAATGTAAACTATACTCTGATTAATGTAATAAAATAAGAGTCCACTAACACAGGAAGGTGGCCTCTTCTCCTAATTTCCCCCTGGAAATCCTGGGGGAAGCCTGTCATCTTGGTATAATTAAGACAACTTTCTGCTTTTATTCTCAATAATACCTTGATGTGGATGACAAATTATCATATGCCCATAGTATTCCACTTATTTTCCAGGGTGTTGGAATCAACAATGAGGAAAACAGGCAGAAATCCTTGTCTTCATAGAGTTTATATCCTACTGGAGGGAGGCACACCAGAAAATAAAATAAATAAATAATACGATATATTAGAAGGTGGCAGTAAATATGAGAAAACACAAGAATAAAGAATTCTGGGTTGGGGATGCTGTATCAGAATAAATATTCAGGCATGCCTCATTGAGGTTACTGTGAGCTCCATAACCTTGGGGGCTGGATACAAGAAAAAATATTAATTTAAAAAAATATAGGAAGTTACTTTGAGCAAAGGTATGAGGGAGATTGTAAATGAAGTAGACGTATATTTGATATAAGAACATTTTAAGTAGAGAAAATTGCCATGTAAATAGAATGTAGATGTCCAAGATTACATATGTTTAGTTATTTAATAAAAAAAACCTATCAGCAGCACAGGAAAATATAATTCTGTGGATGTGCACTACTTACCCCATCAGTACTCTACAAAGAGTAGACACTATACAAATGTGATCTCTTCTGATACTAGCTTATATTTTAAATACATTCCATACAGTGACTATTTTAACTAGCCACAATAATTGGACGTAATTGCATTGTCTTATAGGTGGAAAAGGCATGGGGGGCTGGGAAGGTGGAATCCGCGTCCCAGGAATTTTTCGATGGCCTGGAAAGATACCAGCTGGACAGTTGATTACGGAAGCTACAAGTTTAATGGATATTTTACCAACTCTCGCATCAGTGTCAGGAGGAAGTCCTCCTCAGGACAGGTGATGTCATATAAACTCTGTTAACAACTTCTTTTCACTCTTCTTCCTTCTCAGAAGATTCAGAACAAGGAGACTGACTCTATTCTGGCAGACTCACTTTTTCCCTAATGCCTACACAGTCTTACCTTCATATATGACTGTGTCTATTCAGCATCCTTCATAAGCCAGAGACCAGTCTTTTCTTTTCTCTATCGAGGTAAAATATACATATACAATTTACCATCTTTACCATTTTTCAGGATACATTTCAGTGGTAATAAACATATTTATATTCTTTTTTCCCCTTCATTGTCCTCTCCTATCTCCCCTTCCTGACCTCTGGTCATCACTATTCTGCTTTCTGTCTTCCTAAGATTTAGTACTTTTTTTTTAGCTCCCACATTGAGTGAGAAGATGTGATGTTTGCTTTTTTCTGGCCTTGGCTTATTTCACTTAACATAATGGCCATCAGTTCCATTCATATTGCTTCAAATGACAGGAATTCCTTCTTTTTTAGGAGTAACTAGTATTCCCTTGTGTATATATAACACTTTCAAAAAAATGAATTTGTCTGCCAATGGGCAGTTAGGTTGATTCCATAGCTGGGCTGTTGTGAAGAGTGCTGCGATAAACATGGAAATGCAGATATCCCTTTGATCTGTTGATTTCTTTTTTCTTTTTTTTTTTTTTTTGAGACGGAGTTTCGCTCTTGTTACCTAGGCTGGAGTGCAATGGCGCGATCTTGGCTCACTGCAACCTCTGCCTCCTGGGTTCAGGCAATTCTCCTGCCTCAGCCTCCTGAGTAGCTGGGATTACAGGCATGCGCCACCATGCCCAGCTGATTTTTTGTATTTTTAGTAGAGATGGGGTTTCACCATGTTGACCAGGATGGTCTTGATCTCTTGACCTCGTGATCCACCCGCCTCGGCCTTCCAAAGTGCTGGGATTACAGGCTTGAGCCACCGCGCCCAGCCCTGTTGATTTCTTTTCTTTTGGGTATGTACCAAGTAGTTGGATTTCTGGATCACATGGTAGCTCTATTTTTGGTTTTCCGAGGAACCTCCATATTGTCAGAGACCAGTCTTAGATACTAATCTAACATGGCCCATCTTAGATACTTTAACATTTTCAGCTGGGAGAAAGATGGAGACCGGAAGCTTTGGAGATGAAGGCATGGTAGGTAAAACTCACTCATCTCCATAAGAAAGGGGAAAATAATCTTAGTCTCTGGAGTGAAAGATCTGGAAGACTGTGAAGACGGTAAGATGTTTAAGAGTGCTTTGAACTCTATCATGAATACTTTGAATTTCATTAAGAGAAGAGTCTTCATACTACATTGCTCCATTCCCCGGCAGCAACAAACCTAGATAGGTTCATTGAGTACAGCTCTGCAAGGGAGACCAGACTATGTCTCTCCTCCAAGGCCACAGAGTTCTTGTAATATTTCTTTCTTCATGTAACAAAGCTAATCTATTTCTGAAGAAAAATAGGATAAATCTCAATGTTAATTAAAAACAAAAAAGATCCCCCGTGTGTGTGTGTGTGTGTGTGTGTGTGTATAAAATGATAACATGTATAGCACAGCTATCCTTTCCTGCCTGCAACCATGATTTCACTAGCCACAGGCTAATTGTGTGTGTGTGTGTATACATATGTGTATAATGTATATATATATGTGTATATGTATATGTATATGTGTGTGTGTTTATATATATATATATATATATATATAGATATATATATGAGCAAGTTCTTGCTCTGTTGCCCAGACTGGAGTGTAGTGGTACAGTCATATCTCACTACAACCCCTATCTCTTGGGCTCAAGAGATCCTCCCCCCTCAGCCTTCTGAGCAGCTGGGACCATGGGCATGCACCTCCACACCTGACTGGTTTTTTCATTTTTGTAGGAATGGGGTCTTGATATGTCTCCCAGGCTGGTCTCTAGCCCCTGGCCTCCAGCAATCCTCCTGCCTCAGCCTCCCAAAGTTCTGGGTTTACAGACACGAACCACCACAATTGGCACACCCCCCCTTTTCTTACTTGCTTTAGCCAGTAAGGGAATTTATTGAGAATTTATATAAAATAATAACAGAATAAAGATTCCTTCTACTTTGAAAAAAGAGTATTCATCAATTGGAGCTAAATAATACATTTCCAAATACTTATATAATAGTTTAGTGCTGATGCCAATTTTTTAAGTTACTAAGCCAATGACAATCATAAAAATAATTTTCCAAGATGTGAGTGAAATGCACTGAGATTGGGATATTGGTATAGACTGTATTTGGACTTACAAAGTGCTGAGGAGAATCTCAGTTTCATGGAATATTGGTCTGTGGATGCTGATTAGGATTTGCCTTCATAGGAATTATTTGATTTTTGTGCCAGGCACAGTGGCTCACGCCTGTAATACCAGCACTTTGGGAGGCTGAGACAGGTGGAGTGCTTGAGCTCAGGAGTTTGAGACCAGCCTGAGAAACATGGTGAAACCCCTTTTCTACAAAAAATACAAAAACTATCCAGACATAGTGATGCATACCTGTAGTATCAGCTACTCAAGAGGCTGAAGTGGGAGGATTGCTTAACTCTGGGAAGGTCAAGGCTTCAGTGAACTATGCTCCTGCCACTGCAGTCCACCCTGGGCAACAAAATGAGACCCTGTCTCACAAAAAAAAGGAAAGAAGTTGATTTTGATTTTGATTTTGTCAGAATAAGCTCTAAAAATATTACATCTTCATTCCCACTCCCTCTGCATTTGACTGCACACTTCAATGGAAAACAAAGGTGAATCACTGCAATGATTCTAGAAGATTCTAGAAGACGTGAATGCTTTGCTAAAACTGCAAGTCACTCCATTTTGCTAGAAGTCTCTAGAAGTTTTTATTATACCAAGAAAAAAGCAGATCTGTCAGATGTGTCAAAGCTCATAAGAAAAAGAAAGTTGCCCCTATCCAACAAAGGTGTCATGGACAGTGACCCTGATACTGTAAATTTGCTGTTTGTTCTTTTCTACATAGTAGAGCTATTCTCTATTAGCAAGGACATATTTAACGCATCAACACACATGCCAGCAACATCATAAATTCAAATAAAGAGGCTTGGGAGAACCAAGTGTAGAAATAACGACAAAATCAACCTGATGAGTAGTACCCGGGACACCAAACTGTGTGTGAAGCTGAGATTAGGTCTCCCACCAGAGTGCCTTAGTCATTATCATGATTTTCTTCCACTTCCCATTTAACTACAAAGATGGTGCATCCTCTGAGGACTCAGCCTCTGGCTAGTGGAGTCATGGTTGCAGGCAGGAAATGACAGCTGTACTATACATCTTAACAAGGACATCAAATTCATAGCCCTAACCCCTAACCAAATGAGCATGTAATCTCACGGAGCAGAATGCACTGGAGTGGTGAGTGAACCCTGATCAACTCATTCTTCTTTTTAAGGTCAGCACAATGGCCAGAGCTGGGCAGCAGTTGCCCTCCAACTTCACGCAATGTAACAATATTGTGCCTGGACATCTCCCTTCTCCCTAACAGGCTGTTGGGCCACGTGGAGTGACAGACTTCTTCAAACAACTATTTCTAATGAGTGAGGGCCTGTGGATACTTGTCTCCTGTCTTCTTCAGTCTCTGACACAATGAAATCAACAAGAAGAACTGAAAAGTGGCTCTCACCTGCACAGAAATGAACGATGCTATTACTATAAAAGCCAATGGTGTAGAAGAAAATAGTCATACCCTCTGTATCCAAAGTTTCTGCATCTGCAAATTCAATCAACTGCAGATCAAAAATATTTCTTAGGATTTTCTAGTATAAAGAACCTAAAATATCCTAAAATTTTTTGAAGAAGAAAATACTTTGAAGACTCACTACATAATTCCAAAATGTACTATAAAGCTAGAGAAATCAAGATGATGTCATGTTGATATAAGCATTTCAACAGATCAATGGGATAGCAGAGTCCAGAAATTGATCAATATGTATATATCGCTTTTCAAAAAAATGCCCAGAATAATTCAGTAGAAATACAACGGTCTTTCAATACATGACACTAGAACGACTGGACATCCAGTGCAAGAAAAATAAATCTCAACCTATACCTGACACCACATTAGAAAATTAATTTGATTTCGACCATAAGTCTAAATGTAATCCTGAAGCTCTACAGCTTCTAGGTGAAAAAATAGGAGAAAATCGTATGAACTATTTTTGATCTGCAGTTGACAGAATTCACAGATGCAGAACCTTTGAACCTGGCATGGTGGCTCACGCCTGTAATCCCAGCACTTTGGAAGGCCAAGGCAGACAGATCACTTGAGCTCAGGAGTTCCAGACCAGCCTGGCCAACATGGCGAAACCCCATCTCTACTGAAAATACAAAAATTAGCCGGATGTGGTGGCAGGCATATGTAATTCCAACTAGTTGGGAGGTGAAAGCATGAGAATGGCTTGAACTCAAGAGGCAGAGATTGCAGTGAGTCAAGATCACACCACTTGCACTGCAGCCTGGGCAACAGAGTGAGACTCTCCCTCAAAAAAAAAAAAAAAAAAAAAACAACTCTGGATACAGAGGGATGACTATTTTCTTCCTCAGCTTGTCTTTTTTTCTTTTACACCTTTTTTTAAATTTTACTTTAAGTTCTGGGATATATGTGCTGAACTTGCAGGTTTGTTACATAGGTATACATATGTGGTTTGCTGCACCTATCAACCTGTCATCTAGATATTAAGCCCCACATGTGTTGGGTATTTGTCCTAATGCTTTCAACTTTTTAAAATTAGTATTTAATATTTTGATTTTTTTCTTTTCTTCTTTTTCCCCACTAATGGACTGAGGTCACCTGTTTATTTTCTTGACATTGACATTTGAAAAGCAGAAGTTATACATTTTGATAATAGCTTATTTATCCTTTTTTCTTTTATAACTCATAATTTTTGTGATAATATTTTCTTATCAAAAGATCACAGTGATTTTCTCCAGTGTCTTCATTTAGAAGTTTTCTAGTTTTGGGTTTACACTTAGGTTTATGGTCCACATTGAGTTAATTTTTTTCATGTGTTTTCAGGTATAAGTTGAGATTTATTTTCCTTGCATTTGGATATCCAATTTTTCTACTGTCATTTATTGAAAGACTGAATTATTTTGAGCATTTGTTGAAAAACAATACACATATTGGTCAATTCCTAGACTCTCCTATTGCACCGATTCATTGAAATGCTTGTATCAACACTACACTGTCTCAGTTACTCTAGCTTTATAGTAAATTTGAGAATTATGAAGTGAGTCTTCAAACTATTTTCTTCTTAAAAAAATTTTAAACCATTCTAGGATCTTTATTTTCCCATGCATATTTTAGAATAAGTTTCTTCATTTCAACATAGACCTTTCTGGAATTGTGATTGAGATGGCATGAAATCTATAGATCAATTTCCAGAAAATATATGTCTTAAAAAGTTTGAATCTTCCAATCAGTAAATATATTGTTCATTTCTTCATTTATTCCTCTTATTAGGTGCTTTGTGGCTTTTCTCATACAAAATTTTCACATAAAATTGCTATCCCTGGCCGGGTGTGGTGGTTTACACCTGTAATCCCAGCACTTTGGGAGGCCACGGTGGGTGGATTACCTGAGCTCAGGAGTTCGAGACCATCCTGGGCAACACAGTGAAACCCTGTCTCTACTAATATACAAAAAATTAGCTGGCTGTGATGACATGCACCTGTAGTTCCAGCTGCTCTGGAGGCTGAGGCAGGAGAATTGCAAGAACCCAGGAAGCAGAGGTTGCAGTGAGCTGAGATCATGCCACTGCTCTCCAACCTGGCCAACAGAGTGAGGCTCCATCTCAAAAATAAAAATGCCATCCCTAAATACTTCATGCTTTCCCATGTTATGGTACATGACATTTTTTAAATAATGTCATTCCCAGCCATTCGTTGCAAATACATAGGCATTTTTAAAAGTTTTGTGATCTTGCTAGTCTTATTATTTCTGGTAGGTTTTTTGGTGATAATTAACCAAAACACCAGGAATAGGAAATCATTGTATCTGATAGTAAATATAGTTTTATTTCTTTATAAATCCTTTTTAGGCCAGGCGCAGTGGCTCACACCTGTATTCACAGCACTTTGGGAAGCCGAGGTAGACAGATCACCTGAGGTCAGGAGTTAGAGACAGGCCTGATTAACGTGGTTAAACCCCTTCTCTGCTAAAAATACAAAATTAGCCAGGCATGGTGGTGCACACCTGTAATCGCAGCTACATAGGAGGCTGAGGCAGGAAAGTCGCTTGAACCTGGGAGGCAGAGGTTGCAGTGAGCCAAGACTGTGCCACTGTACTCCAGGTTGGGTGACAAGAGCAAAACTCCATCTCAAAAAAAAAAAAAAATCCTTATCTGGGATGTATTATTATGTGTTTCTTTACAAAGTAGGTTTTATTTTTATTGCTTTCTAATATAAGGCACAAGACAGAAATTTTAAAATTCATTTTAGTTTAGATTCAGGGGCCCATATGCAGGTTTGTTATGTGGATATTTGTGTGATGCTGAGGTTTCTATTAAACTTGTTACCCAGATAGTGAACATAGTACCCAGCAGGTAGTTTTTCAACCCTTCCTTCCTCACTCCCCCCCTTCGTGGGGCCCCCAGGGTCTAATTTGCTCCCATCTTTCTGTTCACGTGTACCCAATGTTTAGCTCCCACTTGTAAGTGAGAACATCATGTTTGGTTTTCTGTTTCTGCATTTGTTTACTCAGTTTGTCATACAAAATTAGACGTGGAGACTCTGCCATTACAGAGATGGGCCACCATTGCCGAGGCAGTTCTAACCACACCCCTATAAATAGGACTGCAGGGAAGTTCACACGGCAGCTGGGTGAAGCCCACAGCAGTTCAGCAAAGCCTCTGCAGGCAGACAGTGACTAGGCTGCCTCCTTGCTCGGCAGGGCAGCCTTGATAAAAAAGGCAGCAACACAGCAGAAGCTCATAAATAAAGCCCTAACTTCCTGGGACAGAGCACCTGGGAAAGAAAAGGGGTTTATGAGTTCTGCTGCAGCAGACTTAAACGTACCTGCCCAGCAGCTCTGAATAAACAACGGAGCTCACAGCTCAGCACTTGGCTCCTATAAAGGACAGACTGTCTCCTCAAGCAGCTCCCTGACCCCCATATATCCAAAGAGTCACCTCATAAAGGAGAGATCAGAGTGACATTTGGCAGGCATCCTTCTGGGACAAAGATAGCAGGAGAAGAAACTGGTAGCAACACTTAACATTCTGCAGGTGATCCCCAGGCAAGCAGAGCCTGGAGTGGACCTCAGCAGTCCTATAGCAGGGGGGCCACTGTTAGAAGGAAAACTAAGAAACAGAAATAACTTCATAATCAACAAACTGGATGTCCACTCAGAGACTCAATCTGAAAATCAGCAACTACAAAGACGACAGGTGAATAAATCCACAAAGATGGGAAGAAACCAGTGCAAAAAGGATGAAAACACCTGAAACCAGAACACCTCTCCTCCTACAAGGGATCACAACTCCCCACCAGCAAGGGAACAAGGCTGGATGGAGAATGAGTGTGATGAAATGACAGAATCAGTCTTCAGAAGGTGTGTAATGAGAAACTTCTGTGAGCTAAAAGAACATGTTCTAACCCAATGCAAAGAAACTAAGGACCTTGAAAAAAGATTTGACAAAATGCTAATGAGAATGGACAACTTAGAGAGGAATATAAGCGAATCAATGGATCTGAAAAACACAACATGAAAACTTCGCGAAGCATGCACATTGTCACATTCCTGGGTCTTATCATTTCACAGTCAAAGCTTAGCTTTCTTGTCTTGCCCACTTAGAGTGTCATCTCCCAGAGAGCATCATTTCACAGTCAAAGCTTAGCTTTCTTGTCTTGTCCACTTAGAGTGTCATCTCCCAGAGAGCATGCACAAGTTTTCCCGAAGACTCAGCACGCTGTCCTCTGGGCCTGAGGCATGGCGCCATCTGCACCCAGTACCCTTCAGGCAGCCAGGGAGCCTTCTCCTTATCTGCACTGTCTGTGTCTCTGCAGGGTTATCGACGGCAGAGACCTCATGCCCTTGCTGCAGGGCAACATCAGGCACGCGGAACATGAGTTTTTTTTCCACTACTGCAGCTCCTACCTGCATGCCGTGCGGTGGATCCCCAAGGACAACAGTGAGTGCTCAACCCTTGCCTTCCTGTCCCCTGCCAGGAGCAGGGTCATGCAGGTGTATCCTGAGCACACTGTTCCTCTCCTCCCTAGACCAGTCATTGCATTCCAGGGCTGTCACCAAACACGTGTTTTTGGAAAAGTTTCTCAGAATTGCTCTTTTGCAGAAAGGCAGGTGGGGGTAATGGAGATACTAATTGGTTTCATTTAATTATCTCAGCAGATGCACATACATGAAAACATCACATTGTGCATGGAAAAGCTATACAATTTTTACTTCTCAATTGTACCTTAATAAAGAAAACAGGTGTATAAAATAATTCCATGGACATAAAATTTACCCAAAAAGTCAGGGAGACACTTTTAAGAAACAGACATTTTTAGCTGGTTATGGTGGCTCATGCCTGTAATCCCAGCAATTTGGGAGGCCAAGGCAGGCAGATCACTTGAGGTCAGGAGATCGAGACCAGCCTGGCCAACATGGTGAAACCCCGTCTCTACTAAAAATACAAAAATTAGCTGGATGTTCTGATGCACTCCTGTAGTCCCAGCTACTCGGGAGGTGGAGGCAGGAGAATTGCTTGAACCCGGGAGGCAGAGGTTGCAGTGAGCTGAAATCACACTATTACTCTCCAGCCTGGAAGACAGAGGGAGACTCTGTCTCAAACAAAAACAATACTAGAATATATATACATACATTTTTAGATACAAAACTGATATCTGCTGGAAAATGTGTGGATTATTTTCCTAGGGGATTCTAGCGTTCTCATTTTGTTCTCAGGATTGCATAATATTTAGCATTGATCTGTGGGCAGAGGGAAACACAAGAAACAGACTTGAGAAGACAGAAGAAGACAAGAGCAGTCAGAACGTTGGGTGCATGTCTCTGATGTGCTTTCTTTCTTTCTTTTTTCTTTTTTTGGAGATAAAAAAACGCTTATTGACTGTCTTCTAAGGGCAGGTTATTTTGTAGGCATAAGTGGTCATGGTTAAACTTTCATTTATAAAAATCAATCCTGGCTGGGTGCGGTGGCTCATGCCTGTAATCCCAGCACTTTGGGAGGCCGAGGCGGGTGGATCACGAGGTCAAGAGATCGAGACCATCCTGGTCAACAAAGTGAAACCCCATCTCTACTAAAAATACAAAAATTAGCTGGGCACGGTGGCACTTGCCTGTAATCCCAGCTACTTGGGAGGCTGAGGCAGGAGAATTGCCTGAACCCAGGAGGCGGAGGTTGCGGTGAGCCGAGATCACGCCATTGCACTGTAGCTTGGGTAATGAGCAAAACTCTGTCTCAAAAAAAAATCAATTCTAGGCAGACTAAAGATAATATTTAAGATTAAAAGTGCTAGAAGAACTTAAGTTTATGGCCCAGAACTTAGAAGTGTTTTTTTGTAATTTTTAATTTTGAAAACTTGACACATACATAATAATAAGGACATATTGCATATGAAAACGAGGGTATGTAGTGATATTTTGAGATACGCAATGCGTAGTGATCAGATTAGAGTAATTGGCACATCCATCATCTCAAACATGCATAATCTCTTTGTGTTACTTGTAACTACATAACTTATTATTGTTAACTGTAGTCATTCTACAGTGTTAGAACAGGGGTCCCTAACTTTTTTGACACCAGGGACCAGTTTTGTGGAAGACAATTTTTCTGCAGACTGGGATGGGGGATGGCATCAGAATGATTCAAGTGCATGACATGTATTGTGCAATTTAGTTCTATTATTATTTCATTGTATTATATAATGAAATAATTCTGCAACTCGCCATCATGTAGAATCCGTGGGAGCACTCAGCATGCCTTTCTGCAACTAAGTGGTCCCATCTGGGGTGATAGGAGACCGTGACAGATCATCAGACATTAGATTCTCATAAGGAGTGTGCAGACTAGATCCCTCCCACGCACGTGCAGTTTACAATAAAGTTCGTGCTCTTCTGAGAATCTAATGCCACCACTGATCTGATAGAAGGTGGAGCTCAGCCAGTGATTCAAGCCATGGGGAGTGGCTGTCAATACAGATGAAGCTTCACTCTCTCACCCCACCATTTACCTCCTACTGTGTGACCCAGTTCTTTTTTGTTTGTTTGTTTAATATATATATATATATACATATAAATATATATATATATATGTGTCTATATATGTGTGTGTGTGTATATATATATATATATATACGTATATATATATATATATATATATATATTTTAGAGATGGGTTTCACCATGTTGGCCAGGCTGGTCTTGAACTCCTGACCTCAGGCGATCCACCCACCTCGGCCTCCCAAAGTGCCGGGATTACAGGCGTGAGGATCTGGTTCTTAACAAGCCACGAACAGGTACCAGTCCGTGCGTGGCCTGGGGATTGGGGACCCCTGCTGTAAAGCACTAGAACTTCTTCCTTTGATTTGGCTGAAATGTGCATCATTTAACAAATCTCTGTTTTCTCCTCCAGGTGGCGCAGTTTGGAAGGCTCACTACGTGACCCCGATATTCCAACCACCGTCTTCTGGTGCCTGCTATGTCACCTCATTATGCAAATGTTTCGGAGAACAGGTTATCTATCACAACCCCCCTCTGCTGTTCGATCTCTCCAGGGACCCCTCGGAGTCCACACCCCTGACACCTGACACAGAGCCCCTCCACGATTTTGTGATTAAAAAGGTGGCTGTTGCCCTGAAGGAACACCAGGAAACCATCGTGCCTGTGACCCACCAACTCGCAGAACTGAATCAGGCCAGGGAGTGGCTGACTCCGTGCTGTGGGGTGTTCCCATTTTGTCTGTGTGACAAGGAAGGGGAACTCTCTTAGCTCCGGATGCTAAGAAGAAGAGATAGTCACAATCAGGTTACTAAAGGTCAATAACTTTGGTGCTCTCACGTTTGCAGGGAGTACATTTAAGAGCCAATAAATTCATCTACCACTCCAGATTCTGAAAGGCCCACTGCTTATTCCACTTGCTGCTAACTTTTTTTTTATTCCTGTGGATAAATGTTTATTGAAATTTGTTTTATTTCCTGAAAGTTTGTAATTTATTAATTCTCTTGTAAAAATCCACACGACAGCTGCTGATCATGTCACTGCAGCATTGCTACTTCTTCTGTTCTTCACCTAATCCCCACCTTGCCCATCACCAGCACCACCAATGGCCTTTGCAGTGTCCTGACTTTCTTTGTTCTGTTCTTTCATTGCACTTGCTGTTTCCTTGAGGTCTTTTTCTTCTTATATGGGCTGTGTCTTGCAAGTCCATGTTTGGGTTCATTTTTCTTTGCATAATCCACAATTTTTAATCATGCCAAAACCAGTTGTCTTGCCACCACTAAAATGAGTTCTGAACATGAATACGAAGAGGACATTCTGGCTGGGAGTGGGTGCTCACTCCTGTAATCCCAGCACTTTGGGAGGCTGAGGTGGGTTTATCACTTGAGGCCAGGAGTTCGAGACCAGCCTGGCCAACGTCATGAAACCCCATCTCTGCTAAAAATACAAAAATTAGCCAGGCATGGTGACACATGCCCATAATCCCAGCTACTTGGGAGGCTGAGACAGAATCACTTGAACTTGGGAGGTGGATGCTGTAGTGAGCTGAGATCGTGCCACTGCACTCCAGCTTCGGTGACAGAGCAAGACTCCATTTCTCAAACGAACAAAACATGAAAAACAAAACAAAACAAACCAACCAGGACATCCTCTGTGGTCTTGTCCGTTTGGGCGAGTTTTTCCTGAATTTCGGTCTTAGGTCCTGTTGCCTTCCTATGGTGACCAACATCGATGTCCATTTGTTGCCTCTGAAGAAGTCGGTAGCTCATGATCTTCCTGTGTAGATAGTTACTGTGTCATTCATGATTGCAGCTGAGTGCACTGACGCAATCCTAGCTCACTGCACCCTTGAACTCCTGGACTCCACAGCAGTCCTCCTAGTTCAGCCTCCTGAATAGATGGCATTGCAGACACATACTACCACACCCAGCTCTTTTTATTTTTTTGTGGAGAACGGGTCTTGCTATGTTGCCCAGGCTGATCTCAAATTCCTGTCCCCAAGCGATCCTCCTGTCTCAGCCTCCCAAAGTGCTGGAATTACAGGCATCAGCCACTGCACCAAGCTTAATTTCCATTTTCTAAACACGTCTTTCCGTGCCAGAAAACAAGCACCTACAGACACTTGTGCCATCTGCTCTATTGCTTCGCCTTGTGTGATGAGGAGGCAACCGACCCACCACAAGGGTTTCTGTTTGTCAACAATAGATAGAAACAATCAAGAGTGGTGCAGCAATTCAGCAAAACGTGTGTGAACCCAGAGAATCTGAGACAGGTCTCAGCTAATTTAGAGTTTATTTTGCCAATGTTGAGGACGTGCTCATGACACAGCCTCAGGAGGTCCCAAACAGAAGTGCCCACGGTGGCCAGGGCCCACTTGATTTTATACATTTGGAAAGACATTAGACATCAATCAATATATGTAAGAAGTACATTGGTTTGGTCTGTAAAGGCAGGACAACTTGAAGCAAAGGCAGGAAGCCTCGAAGTGGGAGGGCGCTTTCAGGTCACAGGTAGGTGACACACAATGGTTGCATTCCTTGAGTTTCTGATTAGCCTCTCCAAAAAAGGCAATGAGACATGCATCTGTCTCAGTGAGCAGAGGGATGATTTTGAATAGAATGGGAGGCAGGTTTGCCCTAAGCAGTTTCCAGATTGAGTTTTCCTTAGTGGATTTGGGGGCCCCAAGATGTGTTCCTTTCACACATGCTAGTACTGAGTAACACAGCAAGTGGTCTCCTGGCCGCCTGGAAATTTCAGCAACAGCTAAGACATCACGTCTCATAAGCAGCCAAGTTCTGGAAAGCAAAGTAGGCGTCAAGAACCTAGGAGGAGCACTGCTTTGACCTGCACCCCCGCCCCCGCCTCGAAAATGTGCCAGAGCTTCGATGAAGTCTCTTATTTCCTTCTCAGCTCAGCCTCATGATTTAGGTATAAACACTTGTGTGAGATTGCCCAGAGAGACCAGAACTTCAAAAATGAAGGTGCTTCCTGGGAGACCCTGGGCAGAATCCGTCCTTGGCAATCCTTGAAATTTCTTGGCTTGTGGACACATCATTCCAATATCTGCTTTTGTCATTACATGAATGTCTACCCTCTGTGTCCTTAAATCACTCTTTCCTTATAGATAGAGATTATAGTCATACAGAACTTAGAAGCCACCTATTAACGAATAAATAAAGTCTCATGCACGGATACCAGGGTTTAGGACCTTAATGTAACCTTTGAGGAGGTCATAATTGAACCCATTGCAGCCCTATACACCAAGTAGAGTATCTGGAACTCAGAAATGTTCTGTAACATGCTCAGGAGACACAGCTTAGGTGTTACTGGGCTGGGACTGGGGCTCTAGCCATACCAACCCCAAATCTCCATGCACATCAACCCTTTGGTGTTGAAGTAGGTGGAAATTGACTCCAGAGGTGGGGATTGGACACCAGACCAGATTGAGGACTAGCGAAAACAGGGCAGGGACAGGAGCTGCTTTCAGTCAGACATGCCCACCAGTATGCCATGTGAGTTTACCATTGCCATGGCAACACTCAGTAGTTACCATCCCTTTCCAATGACCCAATAACTCAGTGATAACTACCCCTTCCCTAGAAATTTCTGCATGATCTGCCCCTTAGTTTTCATGCAATTAAAAGTGGGTATACATTTTGGGAGGCTGAGGTGGGTGGATCATTTGAGGTCAGGAGTTTGAGACCAGCCTGACCAACATAGTGAAACCCTGTCTCTATTAAAAATACAAAAATATTAGATGGGCGTGGTGGTGGGCACCTGTAGTCTCAGCTACTCCAGAGGCTGAGGCAGGAGAATTGCTTGAACCCGGGAGGCGGAGGTTGCAGTGAGCTGAGATGGTGCCATTGCACTCCAGCCTGGGTGACAGAGTGAGACACTGCCTCAAACAAGAAAAAAAATAAAAATAAATGGGTATAAATATGACTCCAAAGCTGCCCTAAGCTGCTACTCTCCACCTACTGAGTACCCTGTTCTGTGGGAGCAGTCACGGAGCTACGACACTGTTGCTTCAATAAACCCGTTTTCTTCCACCTCTGCTTTGCCCTTGAATTCTTTTCTGGGTCAAGCCAAGAACCCCTGGGGCTAAGCCCCGCCTTGAGACTCATCTGCCCTCCATCAGCGTCTCTCAAAGGTGCAGCCCCAGGAGTAACATAATCATATGTGTTCGTCAATTCGCCATTGCAAAAATGTGGAACCAGCCCAAATGGCCATCATTCAACAAGAGGGTAGAGGAACCATGGTATATGTATGTAAAATGGAATATTGCTCAGCCACGAAGAGGAATGAAGTAATAGCATTCACAGCAACCTGAATGGGTTTAGAGACTAAGTGAAGTCACTCAGGAATGGAAAACCAAACGTCGCATGTTCTCACTCATCTGTGGGAGCCAAGCTGTGAGGATGCAAAGGCAGAAGAATGGCACAATGGATTCTGGGGACTCTGGGGGAAAAAAGGGTGGGAAGGGGGTGAGGGATAATAGGCCACAAACTGAGTGCAGTCGACACTGCTCCGGTGACGGTTGCACCAGAGTCTCACAGATCACTGCTGAAGAACTTCCTCATGTGACCAAACACCACCTGTTCCTTCAAAGCCTGTGGAACTAAAAATAAATAAATAAATAAATAAAATACAAAATCATGCATGTTTGACTTATTTCAATGGACCTATACTGTTGCATTGTGTTTACTAAGGCGTACTATGAAAGTGCTAAGTGAAATAAAAATAGCTTATTAAACAAGGGTATCTTTTTCCTGAGTGATTTGGGGCAACCACATTAAACTTACTTGTCCGCAAAAGAATTCCTTACAAAGGCTGAGCAGTTCCTCTGCCGCTCCTTGTTTTAAGATCTCTAAAACATCCTTATGTTCTCATGACTCTTAGGAGGAGGCTCATCTTGAATTTAGAATGCCCTAGAACAGAATCTTAGGATCTTCACCTGAGAAATGACTTCTGAAATCATCTTCTCAAATGCTCTTATTTTTGCAGATGAAGAACACGGAGTGTGGAGACATGAAGAGGCTTTGGTGAGTCTACACCATAAAGGGAGCAGGACCATGAGGACCGGACCCCAGGTTGGCAACCCCAAATGCAAGGTCCTTCTCCCTCCCCAGCTCCTGTCCTTCCGTTTTCTGTAAGCACATGCCAGGGAGAAGGTAGTAGGTAAAAACAAGCTATTTACAACCAAGAGGATACATCCTTTTCCACACAGTGGTGTTCACAGAGGTGGAAAGCATGTTGTCTAAGGTTTGACACAGCGGGGCAAATGGGAATTGTTCTTCTTGCCAGCTACGTATCTTTGGACACATTCCCTAACCTATCTCTACTTCAGCTGTTCCATCTGCGAAATGCAACTAAAAAGTATATTATGAGACTTAACAAAGATTAACGGAGATAATATCTGAAAAAGACTTAGCACACAGCCCACAGGCCCAAACAAATATTATATTCCCTTTTCTAGTGGTTATTTTGAAAATACCGTTAAATTAAAAGAGAAAGGATGCCATCTTTCAAACTGATACAGTCCTTTCCCATTGGTCTAAACACTCCAAGCTCAATGCTTCATTAACCTATCATGACCCACTGCATTGAGAAAATTGCCTTCACCAATGTTGTCTATCTGAGGTCAGTATTTTCCACATGCCCCCTAAGCCCTTAATTAACCATTTTCCCTAAATAGAAAGATAAATTATAAAATTGTCTACAAATATAGTTACTTAAGTAATTTCTATTCTTTCCTTATTCTGAATTATTCTTTAAATAATTGATGTTCTTTGCATGGAACAACACAAGTCTGAGCAATGCGTGTTTTTAATCACTAGATGAATTTAAACACTAGGTGGCGCGCTGATACCGCTTTCTGCACCGCCAGCTCAAAATTCCTAATACGATAAATGTGTACATTTATTTCATTTTGTAAAGATAGCATACATTTAAACTTCAATCTTATAAGATGAATTTGCAAAGGAAAAACATTTTTTCAACCCATACTGTTTGATTGCTTCCAGAAATTCACCTCCACCTACTTTATCCATCTGAGGTGGTCAGTGGTTTTTACGTAAGCTCCTGAAATCCTTCATAGCATTGAAGGAATGGAATGCATTGCCTAAAGTTTCAGATAGGAATAGCAGAAAGCAAGAATTAGGGAAAGAAGGACAGACAGAAGGGTAGCGGGGGAGAGATAGAGACAGAAGTATCAAAGTGCATCATTTATCATCTGGATTTTTCTAAGTACATATATTTTAATTACAACGGGTATTAGTGATGCATGCTATTCATTCATCCCTCAGAGGGTGAACATAAATGGAGAACCTACAACAATCCAGGCATTGGTCTAAAGTTGTAGAAAAGATACGTGATTTCTTCTGTCTCAAGACCACGTTCGGAGGATGAGAAAAGCGACGTGAATTGCAGTTGAGACGGGCCAACCCTAAATCATCTCAAAAGGCTTTGCTGAAGCCAGCACTCACACCTCAGATCTTGGACATAATTTAGGTTAGGAAGTAGTGTATTTAGGAGCCTACTGGGAATGATTTGTGAAAATCCGAATCTTTTATGAAATTTGACTTGGGTAGTACAGGGATTCGAGAGCGAATCCCGATTTAGATAGACCCACAAGTGGTAAAGACTCCTAGGGTTAGGGTTAGACAGTTTTCCTTACTCAGGTCTGCACACGGCCTCAGCAGCCCTGCCTCTGGCTAGAGCAGGTCTCCTTGCACTGTTGTAAAAAACAGCAGGAGACACAGGAAGTACACATTGCGTGGAAGCACAGTCTGTGTGGGTGGATACCTTGGGGTGACGTTATGGGGTGATGGTTAGTTGCCCGGCCACCTCTTGGTGATGGTAATTGAGCAATGCACATGTTCCAGCAGCAGATGGCAGGATGACAGCGGGATTCTGCAGAAGAGAAAGCTTGGCTTCTGATTCAGAAAAATCCTGCCTCTTCCAGTATGGCTTATTTGATTTTTCATTACATTTAGATGACATTCAAGTGAAACTCCTGCTTGGAAATGCCAAATATCCACCCACATCTCCTCCCTGTATCCATTCTTTAAACAGTAAAGACTCCCCCCTCCCTCCCTCCTTTCCTTCCTCTCTCCCTCCTGTCCTTCCTCCCTCCCTTCCTTCCTTCCTTCTTTCTTTTATGAGACAAGGTCTTGCTCTGTCACCCGGGCTGCAGTGCAGTGCTGCAATCATAATTCACTGCAGCCTCGACCTCCCAAGCTCGTGTCCTCCTGCCTCAGCCTCCCAAGTACTTGGGACCACAGGTACGAGCCACCACTCCCACCTAATTTTTGTATACTTTGTAGAGGTGAGGTCTCACCATGTTGCCCAGGCTGGTCTCAAATTCCTGGGCTCAAGCCATCCACCCACCTTGGCCTCCCAAAGTGCTGGAATTACAGCCATGCCTAGCCTATTCTTGTTTCTTCTAAGCAGAATTTTGACCAGCAATCCAGATTTCCTAATTTTAACCCCAAGAGTCAAATTTAGGTCCCTGCCAAAGAAATGCAATCAATAATGTAAACTCGGGAAATATGCATGTTTAAGAGCAAACGTTTGCAGAAACTCACGCTTGCTATCAATATGAGTAATAATGACTTAAGCAACCTCAGTTCTCGGCACCTTTCCTTTCTGGATAGAAGCAGGTCTAGGGTTTGCAAGGCCAAGTGCAAAATGAAAATCCTCAGCTCTTGGGGAAACAGGTAAAAATAAAAATAAAATGTTTAGTTCTGCTAAAGCAAACTAAATATGGCCTGAGAAGGACTCCATACTTCTATATTTGAGTCCCTGTAGACAAAGGGTATCCTAGCGTAATAGGCAGACAAAATCGAAAACCTAACCTAATCGTATGCATCTGTAACGATAGCTGAGAGTTGGCCAATCCCAGCAGCCGTACTTCAACCACTCGTAGACCGCTGAGTGCTCAAACCATGTTCAAGTCAGGCAAATGCCAATGCCAAGCTGGAAGCAAACTCACTGTTTCTGTACCGCACTTCTGGTTCCTGTCCGTCACTTTACTTTTTTTGTTTATGGAATTTGTCTGACCACGAGGCACCCCTGGAGTCTCTCTGAATCTGCTGTGATTCTGGAGGCTGCCCAATTCAATCATTTCTCTTCTTTGCTCAATGAAACTCCATTAGTTTTCATTTGTCTCAAGTTTTCACAGCTCCCTGTTCCAAAATGTCTAAGAATTTCCACAGGGTGCCAGCAGAGCAGAAGGAAAAACAGCAACAACAACTGTTTCCTCTGTCCTTCTCAATTCTCCAGCTACCTCCCTGGAAATTAAACTGACAAAAGAACAAAAGAAAAACAGAGTGTATTCAGACATGCCGTGCACATCCACGTGGGGTGAAACTCAGTGACCAGTAACTCAAAAATATGGTTAGAGCTTGGAGGGCATAGACTAAATCACCCAAGAATACCTTTGTCAAGAAGGAAAAAGGCCTTTTAAACTCCTAGCAGCTGCAAATTTTGGGAAGATAATACAGGAGGGAAATGAATGGAAAATAAAGGGAAATTGAGTAAGCTTTCTTATATGTAGATTTCTCTAGGCCTATGTCTCTGGTAATTAACAGTCTAAGCTTACTTTTAGGCAAATAGAAGAGTGCAGAGAGTTTTGGGATTTTTTTTCCACTCCCTTAGCTGACTTGCTTATATTGTTTTGAGTAAAAAAAGCATGAGATCATGTCCTTTGCAAGAACACAGAGAGAGCTGGAGGCCGTTATCCTCAGCAAACCAGCGCAAGAACAGAAAAGCAAATACTGCATGTTCTCACTTATATGTGGGAGCTGATGATAAGAACGCATGGACTCAAAGAGGGGAACAACACACACCGTGCCATTGGGAAGGTGGAGGCTGCGAGGAGGGAGAGCATCAGGGAAAACAGCTAATGGGTTTGTGCATCCAGAACGTCTGAGACAGGTCTCAGTGAACTTAGAAAGTTTTGCAAAGGTTGAGGACGTGCCCGTGACACAGCCTCAGGAAGTCCTGACCACAAGTTCCCAAGGTGGTCGCGGCACAGCTTCGTCTTACACATTTAGGGAGAATTGAGACATCAATCAATATATGTAAGAAGTACATCGGTTTGGTCTGGAAAGGCTGAGAGACTCAAGCAAAAGCAGGAAGATTGAAGCCGGGAGAGGGTTTCCAGGTCACAGAGGAACAGTTGCATTCTAATGAGTTTCTGATGAGCCTCTCCAAAGGAGGCAATCAGATATGCGTCTATCTCAGTGAGCAGACGGGAGACTTTGAATAGAATGGGAGGCAGGTTGGCCCTAAGCAGTTCCCAGGGCCCCCTGACATATTACCGTTTCACAGGTTCTAGGCATAATACCTGGGTGGTGAAATAATCTCTATAAGAAACCCCCACGAGAGTTTTATTGTGTTTTCTTTTAGCAGATCTTGTTTCTCAATTGTCTTCAGCTCAAAATAACCCTTATGTCAAAGTGATATCTTTTGGGGTGACCTATTCTGCTCTCCTACAGCAGCCTTAAGCAAAGTTTAGAGCTGTTTGAAGACCACGAGGATGACCAAAGAGTGTAATAGAAAGGAGAGTTGAATTGGTGAGGTCAGCTTGCAGACTGGGAAGTTAGAGTCCGTGGCATAAACAGAAGGTGCCCTCTCGCTGAATAGGGAAGAGAGGTTGGGGTCTCATGCGTCATAGGGATCATATTACACAATGGAGTCATGCATATTCAGCAGGTTTGGGGGGAACTATACATATTTATGAGGGGAGCTGACTGCATGCCTGATGGATAAACATATACATAACGTATGTCCCGCATCCTCTTTAGGGCTATGTTTTTGCGTTAAAATGAGGTAGGGTATGGTGGCTCATGCCTGTGTAATCCTAGCATTTTGGGAGGCCAAGGCAGGTGGATCACTTGAGCTCAGGAGTTTGAGACCAGCCTGGGCAACAGGGTGAAACCTCATCTGTACAACAAATAAAAATAAAAGAATTAGCTGGGCATGGTGGCAGGCACCCGTGGTAACAACTATTTGGGAGGCTGAGGTAGGTGAATCGGTTGAGCCCGGGAGGTCGAGGCTGCAATAAGCTATGACTCCACCATTGCACTCCAGCCTGGGTGACAAAGTGGGACTGCGTATCCAAAAAGAAAAAAAAAATTGGCTCTGTGTGTGAAGACAGTTTGTGTGAAGCCTCTATGCGCTGCTGAACCTGAAGTAAGGTCTGCAGTTGCTTATCAGAAAAGAACGTGTATAAGGCTGGTCCCCTGTGGGAATAGTGGTCTGGGTTGTCCAGCATTAGAAGGGGCCGGGCACAGTGGATTATGCTTGTAATCCCAGCACTTTAGGAGTCTGAGGCGGGCAAATTGCTTGAATTCAGGAGTTTGAGAACAGCCTGGGCAACATGGTGAAACTCCATCTCTACAAAAAATACACTCAAAAAAAATAGTTGAGCATGTGACATGAACCTGTGGTCCCAGGTACTCAGGAGGTTGACCTGGGAGGATCACTTGAGCCCAGGAGGTCGAGCCTGCAGTGAGCCATGATCACACCACTGCACTCCAGCTTGGGCTATAGAGCGAGACCCTGTTTAAAACAAAAGAGTTAGAAGGGTCTGATAATTTGCCTGGTAGCTCCACTTCTTAGGGAGTTTAGCGAAAGTGAGGTTTTTCTTATAGCCGTAGGAATCGAGGAAGTTGGCACGCAAGTGTCCCTGTGAACTCTCAGCCGTAGCTAACTTTTCTTTCCGTAACCTCAGGGCCTGTTTTAGTTGCTAAAGCGGCATATATTTTGGTCTCTCTGATGACAGGGCCTTGTGCAACAGTGGCGCTCCTCCATCATGAAGGTCACCCTGAACATGGATAATATCACCCCAGACCACACCTGCAGCCTTCACGGTAACTCGGGGCAAATGTCACTGGTTTTCCAAAACACGGCTGAAATTTCAGGTCTGACTACACGGGCACAGCCCTGTTCTTAGACTGGTCATGTTTAAGGTACGAGCTCTATTTAAGCTGAGTGCCAAAAGAAGTGTTGAATTAAGCTTAGCCTAAAGCTGCCTCCTGACATATTTTAAGGTTTGCCTAAAGGTTTCTAACCTAACTGGATGTGTAAGCAGGAACCTCCTCTTGTACCAATCACAAACCTTTGTCTGAAGGAAGTCAACTGTCCAAACCATGCTCAGACAAGGCCAGTGGTGAGCTGTAACGAACGTGGCTGTTTCTGTCACTTTCCCTTTCTTGTCCATAAACCTCCTCTCACCATAAGACAGTGCCGGAGTCTCTCTGAACCTGCTCTGGTTCAGTGGGTTATCCAATTTGTGAATCATTCATTCTTTACTCAAAAAACTCTGTTAAATTTATTTTACTTATTTATCTTTATTATTTCTTTCTCTTTTTTATTGCATTTTAGGGTTTGGGGAACATGTGCAGAACTTGCAAGATAGTTGCATAGGTACACACGTGGCAGTGTGTTTTGCTGCCTTCCTCCCCTTCACCCACATTTGGCATTTCTTCCCATGCTATCCCTCCCCGGCTCCCCCCACCCCCGCTGTCCCTCCCCTATTCCCCCCAATAGACCCTGGTGTATTTCTTTTAGAGACAGATTCTCACTCTATCACCCAAACTGGAGGACAGTGGCACCATCATAGCTCACTGCAGCCTTAACCTCCTGGGCTCAAGCAATCCACCCACCTCAGCCTCCCAAATAGCTAAGACTATAGGTGTACCTCACCTGTCTCAGCCTGCAGAGTAGCTGGGGCCACAGGTCATAGGTGTGAGCTTTTTTTTTTTTTTTTTTCTTTAGCTGCTAGGAGAATGCTGGTGCCACTGGCAGAAATCTGATAGAGTAAGCTATGTGTTGTAAGCCATGCGCTGGAGATGCCACTGAGCTGTCTCAGGCGAAATGCCGATGAGGCAGTGGAAGGTGAAGGTTGGATGACAGGAGACTGTTGGTCAGGAGGTGAGACAGCGGCATTAGGGGATCCTGGCTTCAGCTACGCTGGGTGGTTTTCTTTAGCATGTAAATTTACGTCTCATACTAGTTCAAAGCACGTCTGGCCCCACACATTTCTTTTGTCGTCATTGTTTTTCGTTTTACTCCTCTGATGCTATGAAAGCTCCAGTATATACTTCTTTGAAGAACAAAGTCAGGCACCCTGGCTCATGCCTGTGGGCCCAGCTACTCAGAAGGCCAAGGCAGGAAGATGGCTTGAGCCTGGGAGGTCGAGGCTGCAGTGAGCTATAGATGCACCACTGTACTCTAGCCTGGGGGACAGAGTGGGACCCTATCTCAAAAGAAAGGGAAAAAAATAAGCAAGATAGTGCATTTCAATGAAAGAGCGTTCTCTTAAAATGGAACAGGAAACACTTTCATTGAGTGGGCATGTGCCTCATGGCTGTAATCTCAGCACTTTGGGAGGCCGAGGTGAGAGGATCATTTGAGCCTGAGTTGGAGACCAGCCTGGGCAACGCGGAACCAAAAACACCTGGGCGTGACCATAACCAGGATGCAGAAACCTATTCAGAAGCTTGTGCTGAAATCCACTATTCCATACCTTGCTATAAATAGCCGACTTTAAAGCCCTTTAATTAAAACTTACCCCATCAGCACTTCCACATACTTCTTTCTGTTTTGTTTCTTGCTCTTTCATCCAGGCTGGATTACAGTGGCATGATCATGGCACACTGCAGTCTCCACCTCCCGGGCTTAATTGATCCTCCCACATCAGCCCCCTGAGTAGCTGGGACAGCAGGCATACATCCTCATACCTGGCTGGCTTTTGCATTTTTTGTAGAATGTGGTTTTGCCATGTTGCCCAGGCTGGTCTTGAACTCCTGGCCTTGAGCAGTCCTCCTGCCTTGGCCTCCCAAAGTGCTATCATTACAGACATGAGCCACCGTGCCCAGTCACATACTTCTTAACCCATAAACATATAAGCTAACTCCCAGATCAGGGAGACAGATTTCAGCCCTGCCTCCTGTCTCCTTGCCAGTTGACCTCACAATAAAGTGTTAAAAAGAAAAAAGGAAAAAAAACGTACTGTACTGCACGGCATGGTGGCTCCCAGCTGTAATCCAAGTGCTTTGGAGGCTAAGGCGGGCAGATTGCTTGCACTCAGGAGTTGGAGACCAACATGGAAACAGCAAAACCCTGTCTTTACCAAAAAATCTAAAAATTAACCAGGCAAGGTGTGTGTGCCTGTGCTTGCAGCTACTCCGGAGGCTAAGACGGGAGGATTACTTGAGTCTGCGGCAAAAGCTGTGGTGAGCCAAGATGATGCCACTGCACTCCAGCCCAGGCAACAGAGTGAGACCCTGTCTTGACAACAACAAAAACAAAACCCCCCAAAGCACTGTCCTAGCATTGGCTTATATGCATGTCAAGGGACAAGCCCATTGCTCAGCAGCGGAATGGGCAAAGCAACCCTGAAGAGTGGTAAAATGCCCTGTGTGGCTGGGAGACACAGAATGAGGTAAACTGTGGCAGACGCTGAAGGTGGAGAGGTAGCAGACGATTCAGACCTCATAGTCCAAGATCAGAAGCTTGTGCTTTATGCCAGGAACAGTGGAAAACCGTGACATGGGTCTACTCGGAGCACAGCATGGGCAGGTCTACAATCTCATCTTCTCCATCTTCCCTACAGTCAGGTCTATAATCTCATCTTCGCTACGGTCAGGTCTACAACCTCATCTTCTCCATCTTCCCTATGGTCAGGTCTACAATGTCATCTTCCACAGTGTCAAGAGGATTTTGCAGTAGAGGAGAATAAGGCTGGAAACTGAGGCAGTACCAGTTAGCAGGATGCTGCAGTGAAGAAAGTAAGAGATGGTGAAAGCTTCCACTTGGCTCCTGGCATCATTCGAGCTGGAACGATGCAGGCTGGTCCAGACAGGAAGATTAAATCATGCGTGATTGAATCACATCGCATCAATAAATCAACTTTACTATGATTCATCCTTGTTTTCTTGTTTCAGACCAACATCTCTGAGAAAGAAGTTGGATTACTGTGAAGGTCTTCTTTTGCTCTATCCTTTTTTTTTTTCAATACAGACTCTCACTCTGTCACGCAGGCTGGAGTGCAGTGACGTGACGTTGGCTCACCTCAGCCTTCACCTCCCGGGTTCAAGCAATTCTCCTGTTTCAAATTCCCAAGTAGCTTGGATTACAGGTGTGCACCACCACGTCCAGGTGATTGTTCAATCTTTTGTGGGGATGGGGTTTTGCCATGTTGGCCACTGCCTGCTGGCTCTATCCTTGAAGGGCTATAATGGAACCAACCAAGGAAGGACCCAAGCGGCAAATGGTCACTCCTCACCCTGGTATCTCTGGGAATTTTATGAGGCTACTGTAGAAAAAATGGTTTGATGAGATGAAGACTGTGGTCAGCTAGTAAGTTGTAGAGAAATGGCTTCCACATGTTGGGTTTTCCTTTCCCAAACACATGACCTTGAGGTGAAATGGATAAAACTCCTGGCTTGGAAAGGTAATTAGTATAATTAGGACCATATTTATTTTTCAAAGACAGAGTTGAGGACCACTGTCGTTTTCTGTAATGCATGTCTAAGTGGGCTCGGAGGGATTGTGAACCCTGGTCCTGAAGCTGATTTCATAACCTGGGGCACGTCTGTGGAAATACATGTTGGAAGGCAGCTTGGACAGAGCTCTAGAGATCCCACTGCTGATTGGTTTTGATAGAAGAAATTGCTCATGTGCCTCTGTAGCTGCCTCCATTCTAATAAGACAATGCAGCTTCCTCTCTCCTCAGCTTTCAACATCTGTGGAGACAGGGAATAAGGATTCTGATGCCGTCTTTTAATGATGCTCTTATAAAACCCTTGACTAGATGGCGGGCCTTGCCTCCACTCTCCCCAAGCGACATTAAACATTCTTCACATCTGCATTTGCCAGCCCCTTTACCTTCTCCATGTCCTCTCCAACCAAATATTTTCTGAAAATAGGCATCCACACTTGACCAAAGGTTGAATACATGTCTACCAAAGCCTGAGGATGCTCAAAGAGTTTCTCTTGATTTTCATACCTGTGACCTATCTGTCGTTTTATCTTGTTCATAATTGTAACTTCCAGGTCGGGCACAGTGGCTTATGCCTGTAATCCCAGCACTTTGAGAAGTCAAGGAGGAGGATCACTTGAGGTAAGGGGTTCAAGACCAGCCTGGCCAACATGGGGAAACCCTGTCTCTACTAAAGGTTAAAAAATTAGCCGGGTATAGTGGTGTACACCTGTCATTCCAGCTACTCAGAATGGCTTGAACCTGGGGGGCAGAGGTTGCAGTGAGCTGAGATTGCGCCATTGCACTCCAGCCTGGGTGACGGAGTGAGAAATTCCATCTCAAAAACAAAACAAAACAAAACAAAACAAAACAAACTGCAATGTAAAGATTTTCTATGAATGGGGTTATACTGTTAGTCAATGTTTGAATCAGTATCTGAAGTCCTTTTAGGAAGTAATAACAAGGTACAAGAAGAGAGGAAATAGATGGTACATTGCAATCTACGTGAGGCTTTGGGTGTGAGAGAGGTTTCTAGGGTCTTCTCACAGAGAAACAGCAAGAGAGAGAGGGGAACATGCTTATATTCTATGCAGCCAAAGATCTGAGAGGGAGATAGTGGCAGCAAGTGAAAGAGGAGAATTTTCCCAGTGGAGCTCTTTTTAAAAAACAAAGATAGAGTCTTGCTGTGCTGTCCAGTCTGGGCTTGAACTTCTGGCCTCAAGTAATCCTCCCACACTAGCCTTTCAAAATGGTGGGATTACAGTTACGAGTCACCATGCTTGACCGCCATCGGAGCACTTTGATGCTTGGCTGTAAAAGTTATACTCACAAGAAGAAGCCCAAAGATGGAGAAAAAAAACAAGTGTGCTGTGTTCACCAACAACAAGGTGTCTGCTTTGTATGTGACTCCAAGAGGATACCTCCTAGAAGGACAGTGGTCATTGGAGTTAGGGCCCACCCAGAGAAGCCAAGATGATCCCACCTGATTATGTCCACAAATACCCAGATAAGGGCCTATTCCCAGGTTCTGTGGTTAAGATGTGAAGTTATATTTTAAATGTTGCCATTCAACCTACTACAGCTTCCATGGGACATATTTGTCCAGCATCCAGTGATGTAAACAGGATTTCTGTGTGTTTTTAAAAGCTGAAAAGGGAGGAATAATTATCATTCCTGAAATACCCTGAGTATTTTAGCAAAATAAAAGTTCCCCCGATTTGCTTAATGAATCTTTAGAGTAAGTAGTAGGGAATTCACTATCATGGGTGTTATTCGAGACTTGGATGAGTTAAGGGAAAAAGTAAAAAGCTGTTAAAATCTTACTACCTCCTGCCAGCTCACCAGACACCTGTAATGCTTCAGGAGCAGCACATGAAATACAGTTTTTGAAGGATAATTCCATGTGCACATCTACGTCAACGGAAAAAACAGCTGGGTGGGAAAGCCTAGGAAAATGAACAGAGAGTAATTTTCGAGATTCCCTTTCATGGAAAAACAAAACTTGCTGGTTCAGAGATAAAAGAAAATGAAGCACTTTCTTTTTGTAAAGGAAAGAATTCTCAGATTTGGAGTGAAACACTGATATGAGAAGTAAACGAATAGGTGAAAATATAAGGTAACCTTAGTGGAAATGGATTTTATTTATTTATTTATTTATTTATTTATTTAGAGAAGGAGTTTCGCTCTTGTTACCCAGGCTGGAGTGCAATGGCGAGATCTCGGCTCACTGCAACCTCCGCCTCCTGGGATCAGGCAATTCTCCTGCCTCAGCCTCCTGCGTAGCTGGGATTACAGGCACGCGCCACCATGCCCAGCTACTTTTTTGTATTTTCAGTAGAGACGGGGTTTCACCATGTTGACCAGGATGGTCTCGATCTCTTGACCTGGTGATCCACCCGCCTCGGCCTCCCAAAGTGCTGGGATTACAGGCGTGAGCCACCGCACCCAGCCTCGGAAAGGGATGTTAAATTTTTTCTTTGAAACTCCCTGTTTCATATGCTATGTGAATCTGATTTATTTACATTCATTTCATGTTAGCAGACAGACTCATGCTTTTACTCATGCTGTGCAGGATTTGGTGTACAAAGAAATACATCTACCTATACTTATTTTGGTTATTGGTAAAATTAAATTAAGCCTTGGTTATCATGGCTTCCTGGGTTTGAAAATACTTGGTGGACACCCAGCTTCAATTTTGGGGAATATGTTATGGGGAAACTCATGAATCACAGCTTATTTTTTCAAAGCATGTGGAGATTCCACTCACATGAAGAAATAAACTTCCACTTAAAATAGCATAATTCCAATGGGTGCTTTTGAAACAATGGAATCAACTCAGAATCAAAATTCTCTAGCTCTCTGATCATCAGTTATAGAGTTAAAATATTAAGGGAAATTGTTTAAATATTGAAAAACTTTTAACAGATGGCTATGACATAATCATATGGAAAGAATAACCATCCCCAAATGCATGATGGAGTCATTTTAAAAATTGATGATGCAACTCCAGTTGGAGTACACACACACAAACACAAACACACAATGACCCACGGCAAGTTCTATTTATACCATGCAAATGTTAAGTTGATCATCGCTTCTAGCTAATGCATATCCCAGAGTTTCTGACACTGTGGACGAAACCTAGAGCCACTTGTTGTTTTTGCAGAGCTACATGGAAATGTTGATTAAGTCCAAATGGAATCTCAGTATAGCTGACTTAAATGCCAAATGGCTTCAATCACTTCCCGGAGTGAGACAAAGGGGAACTCGTGGCAAATACATCCTACACAGGGCCTTCTGCTGAAAATGTAGTGGTTACTTTGAATCACGTGGTCACCTCCATGCAGTAGCTTAGAAAAGTCATGCAACTTTACAGACAGATACGGAGTGTGGGAGGGGGGTGAGAGAGAGAGAGAGAGAGAGAGAGAGAAGATAGAGATAGATAGATAGATAGATAGATAGATAGATAGATAGATAGATAGATAGATGAGATAGATAGAGATGACAAATAGGTGAAATACCTGATTAGATAGAGAGGTAGAGATAGATATAGATGGATAGAGGAATGAATGACAGATGATAGATGAGATGGATAATTAACAGATAGATGAGATAAATACAATAGATGAGAGAGATACATGGATAGATAGATAAAATAGATAGGTAGAAGAAAGAAAAACAAAGGAAGAAAGAAGAGAAAGATTACATGGATGGATAGATAGATGAAAGCTAGGTACATAGATAAACAGATGGAATACATGGATGAATGTTCAGATAGATGGATAGGTAGATGGAATACATAAATGAAATCGATGGATGGATGGGTGAATAGGAAGGTAGCTAAGTGGGTAGGTAGCTAGCTGGATAGTGATATAGTTTGGCTGTGTGCTCACCCACATCTCATCTTGAATTGTAAGTTCCACAATTCCCATGTGTTGTGGGAGGAACTCAGTGGGAGGTGATTGAATTATGGGGGCGGGTCTTTCTTGCACTGTTCTCATGATAGTCAATAATTCTCATGAGATCTGATGGTTTTTAAAAGGGGAGTTTTCCTGCACAAGCTCTCTCTCTGCCTGCTGCCATTCACATAAGACATGAGATGTGGATTTGCTCCTCCTTCCCTTCTGCCATGATTGTGAGGCTTTCTCAGCCTCATGGAACTGTAAGTCCAATAAGCCCCTTTTCCCATATAAATTATCCAGTCTCGGGTAGGTCTTTATCAGCAGCCTGAAAACAGACATACAGAGAGATGCATAGATAGATACATACATACATACACACATAGATGACAGATAGATACACACATACACACATAGATGATAGATAGATAGATACATACATACATAAAAACATAGAAATAGAAAGAATAAATGGTCTGGACAACAGGATAAATAACAGAATTTATTGACCCTAAATTCTCCATATGCCTCTGAAACAGTGCTAGCCAAAGCCCTTCTCAGATACAGGAGAGGGTCCCTTGATTTTCATTCCCTTATTCCTCACACTGAGACCTCATTCTCAGCAGTGAGGTGCTCTGTTTAGCACTAGGAGTCACAGCCCGAGCTCCCAATCCAAGAGACATCTGCAGGTTAGCACTCAATCTTAAAGAAAGAACGTGAAAGCTGTCAACACTGTGGATTGGGACGAGGCTGGAGAGCAGGTGACAGCCACCATTGCAAGTCTGCTGGCTGCATCGATGCTCTGTGTGACTTCAGTCCTACCCAAGGCAGCCCTTGCTTGTGGGTTCTGCACAGTTCTTTCTGGCTCACAAGAGCATACAGGGATGGAGAGAGAGGATTAAAACTCCTGCTTGTCCAACCTTGACCCAACCTTTAAAACTCCTGCTTGCTTCTGTCCAACCTTGACCCAACCTTGAGAAAAGAACAGTTTGGTGATATCTGAGGCGTCACAAACAACAGGACTTGCGAGCCAGTCAGACCTGCACTTTAATGTTACCTTTAAAGCTCAGTGAATATGTGATCTTCAACACATCCTCCCGCCTCCCAGCACCTCTGAGATACCCTGTTACATGATGGGTACTGTTCTTCACCGTGTCATCTGCATGTCAATCAGACTGCAGTGTACACATTCAAATACAGGAAGGCTTTGTTTCACACACACATCACTTTGAGTGAGCCAGGATTGAGCCGCCAGCACAGCTCAATTTGCACAAATAGCAATTTACTCAAAAATTTAAGTGATTTTTTTAAAAGAGGTGTTGACTTACTTTATAGCTTTTTTTTTCAGATGAAAATACTGAGAAGTTTTTTTTTAATCTTGTATTCGTTACACTTAGAGTTGGTATATCATACAACAGACATCAAGAGTTTGTGGAGAGAATCAACAAAGAATTTGAAATTAATGATGTTAATCCCTGGTGTTGATTGCCATATGATTTAAAACACTGATATTTTTTTCTGTCTTAAGACAGGGTCTGGCTCTGTCGCCCAGGTTGGAGGGCAGTGGTGTGATCTTGGATCACTGCAAGCTCCACCTCCCAGGCTCAGCTGATCCTCCCACCTCAGCCTCCCAAGTACCTGGAACTCCAGGCACATGCAACCGCCACAACCCACCAGTATTTTTTGTAGGTTTTTTTTTTTCGGTAGAGATGAGGTTTTGCCATGTAGCCCAGGCTGGTCTTGAACTTATGGGCTCAAGCAATCTGTCTGCCTAAGCCTCCTAAAGTGCCAGGATTAAAGGCGTGAGCCACCATGCCTGGTCAAGAATTTTTAATATACATTAAAGTTTCCATCAAGCATGTAGGTGTTCATTATTAGTATTAGTAGTAGTAGTAATTTATTTTTCACGATGAGATTTTGCTTTGTTTCCCGGGATGGAGTGTAGTGTCGTGATCATGACTCGCTGAAATCTCGACCTCCTAAGCTCAAGGAATCCTTCCACCTCAGCTTCCTGAGTAGCTGAGAATACAGGTGCATGTCGCCATGCCCAGCAAATTTTTCTATTTTATATAGAGATGGGGTCTTGTCATCTTGCCAAGGCTGGTCTTGAACTATGAGCATCCAGCGATCTTTCCCCCATATTTTTATTATTATCATTTTGAGATGTAGGGTCATTCTGCCACCCAGACTGGAGTACAATGGCGTGACCTTCGTTCACTTCCACCTCTGCTTCCTGGGTTCAAGTGATTCTCGTGTCTCAGCTTCCCAGGTAGCTGGGACTACAGGCGCACACCACCCTGCCTGGGTCATTTTTTCAATTTTTAGTAGACACAGGGTTTTGCCGTGTTGGCCAGGCTCATCTTGAACTCCTGACCTCAGGTGATCTGCTCACCTCAGCCCCTTAAAGCGCTGGGATTACAGGCGTGAGACACCGTGCCCAACCACCATATTATTATTTTTAATAGACCTTTATTTTTAGAGCAGTTTTAGGTTCACAGCAAAATCGAGTGGAAAGTACAGAGAGTATCTACATACTCTGTGCCCCCAGACAGACACAGCCTCCACCACAGTCAACATCCCCCATTAGAGTGGTGCATTTGCTACAGTCCATGGGCCTGACACATCATCATGACCCAAAGTTGACAGTTGAAGTTCACGGTTGGTGTTGTGCATTCTGAGAGTGTTGACAAATCCATGACATGCATCCCACACTACACTATCACACAGTATAGTTTCACTTTCCCTAAAATCCTCTGTGCTCCACCTATTTATATCCCTCCTCCACCAACCCATATCAACAACTGATCTTATTGTCTCCAAAGTTTTGTCCTTTCCAGAACATCATATAATTGAAAGCATGCAGCAGATAGTTAACTTTAAAAAATGAAATTCTGAATTATTTCTTTTGGAAACAAAACATTACTTTTTAGCCATGATGATGTTTAAATAATTACTGTGTGTTAGACATTGTCTATATCTTGCTTAATTAAGTTACTAACATTTTTGTGAATAAAGCGTTCACCTCCTTATGTTACAGTACAGCTCAGAGGATCCAAATTCGTACAGGGTATGCATGTGAGCTTCCTTACTTTTGAGCACCCTGCTGTTGACTCTATATTTGTTTTGAAAACTCTGAGTCTGCTATTGACCATCAGAATACTTCGATCTTGACTTTGACCTTAGGTTTCATTTATTTCTATCCAGGTGCTATTTGACAGGTTGAAGCCACCATCAAGTTGAGATTTCCTAAACAAGAAATGTTCTTATAAGCAGGCTGGGCATGGCGGTTCACACCTGTAATCCCACCACTTTGAGAGGCTGAAATGGGCAGATCACTTGAGGTCAGGAGTTCAAGATCAGCCTTGCCAACATAGCAAAACATTGTCTCTGCTAAAAATGCAAAAATTAGCCAGGCGTGGTGGTGTGCGCCTGTAATCTCAGCTACTTGAGAAGCTGAGGCAAGAGAATACAGAGTGAGCTCCTGTCTCGATAGATAGATAGATAGACAGACAAATGTTCTTATGAGTGATCATCTCTTTGAGGAATAAGGGAAAGGCCATTCCTATAAACAATTCATGTTTTATTATCACTGATCTTATGTTTTATTGCATGTTTGATGGGCAAGTGAAGAAGAAGACCAAAAAAATTTTGGAGAAATGTCTCATATAGACAGAGTTCGTAGTAAGAGAAATCAAACAAGAGAGGACCTAATTTAGTAAGTGAAATAATCTACCTGCAATACCTGGATACACAAGAGTATTGAGATACCACCGAGAAGCTCCAAGAAACTCCCTGAGTCTCTCTTCCCCTGGATTGTGTTGGATGCATGAATTCACACTGGAATTCCGGATACAGCATCCTCTTTATTGAAATGCTTTTCAGGCAGCGTCTGTAGGGACCTTTCTCAGAGTCAATGACTGGTGACAGCTCTTCCTAGCATACACTTATATTCCAAATCTGTATAACTTCCTTGCTGCAAATACACAAAGATGGAAATGCAACATCTAACTGTAATTAAGGAGAGTGAAAGGTGGATACTTGCTGCTGTAATCAGTTGTGTTTCTATGAAAACACTTAGGCATAATTTTAGCTAATTAATATTACAGTAACCATGCACTTGAGTCAGCTTCTACCAAGTTCATTTGGGTTTAAAAGAAATACGGAGATGAGCTAGTTTTTACCCAGAAAGGCAGTGGGGAGCTACAGCAATATTTTCAGGTCTTATGGCTGGTCACGAAGTAAAGAGATTCTGAATTCTATGATCCACTTTGAAAAATAAGAGATTCTAGTTTCTATGGGGAAAATGTACCTTCTATGGAGAAATTCTAGTTTATTGGGCAAGAGTGAGGTGCCAGAGACAGGAAAGGAGAATAAGGTCAGAGAGAAGACATTTATGCAGGAAGCACAACACACACACACACACACCACACAAACACAACACGAGTAGGGCGGACACTTCAATAAAAGGAAGGGCTTGAATGAAAATATGTAGGCCTGGCATGGTAGCTCGTGCCTG
This sequence comes from Leontopithecus rosalia, assembly GCA_028533165.1. Lineage (NCBI taxonomy): Eukaryota > Metazoa > Chordata > Mammalia > Primates > Cebidae > Leontopithecus > Leontopithecus rosalia. Next base: position 1,204,632 of record CM052670.1, read on the forward strand.
TAATCCCAGAACTTTTGGAGACTGAGGCAAGAAGATCGCTTGCGCCCAGGAGTTTGAGACCAGCCTGGGCAACATGGTGAAACACCATCTCTACAAGAAAATGCAAAAAACTTAGCTGGGCATGTTGGCACACACCTGTGGTCTCAGATACTCAGGAGGCGGAAATGGGAGGGTAACCTGAGATTGGTAAGACGATGTGACAGTGAGCCTGGGTGACAGAGGAAGACTCCCAACAAAAGAAAAAATAAATGGAAAAAATGCGGAAGAAAAATACTGGTATGGGATAGCAAAAAGGAGCATCCACTTAATCGAAATAGCCATAGTATGCCAAAAAATTATAGATGGTGGAGACAGATTCAAAATAAAGCAAAGAACGTTGTTAGCTTGGAGGTGGTCCTTATAATATGCAGACAATCAAGGTAAATTGCTGTGTGATAATAATGCAAATGTGGATGCGAAGACCAACAGAAAACAGCTACATCACGTGTTTTGCAATTTCCTACTTCTGGCATCTAATATTGTACAAGACGTTGGCCACCATTGCTCTCATAGGCAACAGGAGATTAAGGGTGGGTGGGAAAAATTATAATGGGAATAAGAAGCTACCCAAAGACATGAGGGTAACCTCTGGGCATCACTGAGAGCCAGGGTAGAAAACAACAGTGCTAAAATGCGTACATGATTACCATTTTGTATTCACAACACAGACTGGGGTTTCAGTAGGAAAGACTGTTAACTAATGTGCTCTTAGATTCTGTTGTTTCTGCTATCCAACATTTTAGCCAGGAAATCCATGCAAGTCATTCTGTTAGTCTCCAAAGACTAGAAATAAAAGTTGTTTAAAAACTTTTCTAATTAGATTGATTGGATTGTACTCTGGCCTCAAAGTCATTTCTTTTCCAGCTCATTAAGCTCATCCTAAAAAAAAATGACATTGTTCATATTCATTGCGAGTGGATTAATTATCCAGTATGAATTGTAGGTTCCAAATGCTTTGAATCATATCATCGTGGTGGGTGTGGTTTTTCTTTAATCACGTCCAAAAGAGAGACGTTTATTTTTGTTGGTTTCTTTAAGCCTCTTCTCATCTAAATGCTGTAAAGACAGAAAAAAAATCTCAGCACAATATGTTGATAAATCCCACGATAATTCTCTCCACTTTTATTAGTTAAGAATTCAACTTTATTATGCAAACAAATCAGTATTGAGACACGCACGTCAAATAGGCAACAAAATGTCTTAAAACTTTTTTTTCTGGAGAGTTTTATTTTACCAAAGTGTGTAAAAGTCAATCATTCTTGGACATTTTCTTAACTTTATTAATAACTTTGAACACCACCTTTATGGACTTTTAGAGTTGTTAACGAGGATTTCCTGACAAACAGGTTATGCTGATTTAAATCAAGCCATCAATTGAAAACAAAAATATCTAAAGGTTTAATATTTAAGTGTGTTGAAATAAACTGGTGTCACCCTAAATAACAGAGAAAGACTCTGTAAAAGAAAAGATATTTATCTGGGAATGTAGCATTGCAATAGAAATGCACATGCCATAGGAAACTGAGACGATGATACCACCTGTGGAGATCTGTTCTGCAGACCCTGACTCAGTGGTGGATGAATAAATACACTCAAACACACAGCACAGTGATCAAATGGGCTAGGGAAGTTGTCAGCTGTTCTCAGAAGGCGATTGCAGCTACCCTTGCTAGCTGTTTCTCCTCGCATTTGTTCAGTATAGATTTAGTAACAGAGGTTCTAAGTCAACACACTTATGGATAATTAACATGTTCTCACTCATAGGCGGGTGATGAACAGTGAGAACACATGGACACAGGGAGGGGAGCACTACACAATGGGGTCTATTGGGGGGAATAGGGGAGGGACAGCGGCAGGGGGAGCTGGGGAGGGATAGCAAGGGGAGAAATGCCAGATGTGGATGAAGGGGAGGAAGACAGCAAATCACACTACCATGTGTGTACCTATGCGACTATCTTGCATGTCCTGCACATGTACCCCAAAACTTAAAATGCAATAAAAAGGAAAAAATAACACGGTTAAAATAGTGGTTTTACAAATGATAAAAGCTTTTGGTTCCAGGGCCCAAAGTAAACGCCATTAATGGCTAATCCCCCTTTGACCTCCCCAACAGGGAGATGAGTAAACAGTTAGACACAAAGGAATGTGGGGTAAACAGACTTAACTGGGGAAGTTTCTGTTATCCCTAATCTTCACTTTATGCTTTAATGCTCTAAGATAAGGACCGGCTGCCTTCAGCCTGTCCCATTATTTAATAAAAACCTTTCGGCCTTCCAAAAGGTTTGAGACTATTATCCTATAACTTCCCTAATTATTCCCTTAATATTTTGCCAACCACTCTGAGTGGATCTTAACAGGAAACCATGTGCATATTTGGGGAGGTGGAGAAGAAAGACAAAGATTTTTTTGAGGGAAATATTACTTAATTGTTTTGAAATAATTATCTGTGGCTACAAATATTGATAAAAAGGATGAGCCAGGCACATCGGCTCACACCTATAATGCAAGCACTTTGGGAGGCCAAGTCAGGAGGATTGTTTGAGCCCAGGAGTTCAAGATCAGCCTGGGCAACATAGTGAGACCCTGACTCTACAAGTGAAGAAGAACAAGAGGAAGAAGAAGGAGGAGGAGGAGGAGGAGCAAAGAAAGGAAAAAACAAAGGAAAGAAAGAAGCAGAAGAGAAACAAAGAAAGGAAAGAGGAAAAAAGAAAGAGAAAGAAAGAATGGAAGGAAGGAAGGAGACAAAGAAAGAAAGCAGAAAGAAATGGAAAGAAAGGACAGAGAGAGGAAAAAAAACAAAAAGAAAGACAAGGGTGAAAAAGGAAGTATGCCTGTCTCAGAATAGTAATAAAAAGTGTGTCCTGCACAGGACAGCAATACAAAGTGTGTGCTGCACAGGATAGGAACAGGGAGTGTGTCCTGCAAAGAAGAGACACAGGAAATAAGTCCTGCACAGGGGAGGAACTGGAAATGTGTCAACCTTAGGAGATTAACGAGAAATGTGGCCTGCACAGGGGAAGAACAGAAAGTGTGTGCTTCACAAGGGAAGAAAAGTAAGTGTGTCCTGCTAAAACGAGACACAGGAAGTATGTCTCACACAGGGTAGGAAAAAAATTGTGTCCTGCATAGAGGATAAACGGGAGATGTGTCCTGTACAGGAGAGACACAAGAAGTGTGTTCTGCACAGAAAAGAAACAGGAAGTGTGTCCTGCACAGATGGGCAATAGAAAGTGTGTGCTGCATTGGAGAGGCACACAAAGTGTGTCATTCACAGAGCTGAAAGAAGAGGAGTGTCCTTCACAGAAGAAAAGCAGAGAGTGTGTCTTGCACAGGGGAGGAATAGGAAATATGTCTGTCTTAGGAGAGTAACAGGAAGTGTGTCTAGCACAGGAGAAACACAGGAAGTGTGTCCTGCACAGAAAAAGAACAGGAAGTACGTCTGTCTCAGGAGAGCAACATGAAGTGTGTCCTTCACAGGAAAAACACAGGAAGTGTGTCCTGCAAAGAGGAAAACAGGAAGTAGGTCTGTCTTAGGAGAGAAACAGAAAGTGTGTCCTGCACAGGAAAAACACAGGAAGTGTGTCCTGCATAGAGGAAGAACAGAAAGTAGGTCTGTCTCAGGAGAGCAACAGGAAGTAGGCCTGTCTCAGGAGAGCAACAGGAAGTCTCCAGTCTCAGGAGAGCAACAAGAAACACAGGAAGTATGTCTTGCACAGCAGAAACACAGGAAGGGTGCCCTGCACAGAGGAAGAACAGGAAGTATGTCTGTCTCAGGCGAGAAACAGGAAGTGTATCACGCACAGCAGAATCACAGGAAGTGTGTCCTGCACAAAGGAAGAACAGGAAGTAGGTCTGTCTCAGGAGAGAAACAGTAAGTGTGTCCTGCACAGGAGAAACACAAGAAGTCTGCCCTGCTCAGAGGAAGTACAGGAAGTAGGTCTGTCTCAGGAGAGAAACAGTAAGTGTGTCCTGCACAGGAGAAACACAAGAAGTCTGCCCTGCTCAGAGGAAGTACAGGAAATAGGTCTGTCTCTGGAGAGAAACAGAAAGTGTGTCCTGCACAGGAGAAACACAAGAAGTGTGTCCTGCACTGAGGAAGAAGAGGAAGTAGGTCTGTCTCAGGAGACCAAAAGAAAGTGTGTCCTCCTTCACAGGAGAAAAGCAGAAGTGTGTCTTGCACAGAAGAAGAACAGGAAGTAGGTCTGTGTGAGAAGAGCAACAGAAAGTTTGTCCTGCACTAAAGAAACACAGGAAGTGTGACCTGCACAGAGAAAGAATAGGAAGTACGTCTATCTCAGGAGAGAAACAGGAAGTGTGGCCTGCACAGGAGAAACATAGGAAGTGTGTCCTGCACAGAGGGAGAACAGGAAGTATATCTGTCTCAGGAGAGCAATAGGAAGTGTGTCCTGCAATAAAGAAGCACAGTAAGTGTGTCCTGCACAGAGGAAGAACAGGAAGTATGTCTGTCTCAGGAGAGCAACAGGAGGTGTGTCCTGCACAGGAGAAACACAGGAAGTGTGTCCTGCCCAGAGGAACAACAGTAAGTACGTCTGTCTCAGGAGAGCAACAGGAGGTGTGTCCTGCACAGGATAAACACAGGAAGTGTGTACTGCACAGAGGAACTACAGGAAGTAGGTCTGTCTCAGGAGAGCAAAAGGTAGTGTGTCCTACACAGAAGAAACACAGGAAGTGTGTCCTGCACAGGAGAAGCACAGAAAGTGTGTCCTGCACAGAGGAAGAATAGAAAGTAGGCCTGTGTCAGAAGAACCATAGGAAGTGTGTCCTGCACAGGAGAAACACAGGAAGTGTGTCCTGAACAGGAGAAACACAGGAAGTCTGTCTGGCACAGAGGAAGTACAGGAAGTAGGTTTGTCTCAGGAGAGCAACAGGAAGCATGTCCTGCACAAGAGAGACATAGGAAGTGTGTCCTGCACAGAGGAAGAACAGAAAGTAGGCCTGTGTCAGGAGAGCCACAGGAAGTGTGTCCTGCCCAGGAGAAACCCAGGAAGTGTGTCCTGCACAGAGGAAGGACAGCAAGTACGTCTGTCTCAGGAGAGCAACAGGAAGTGTGTCCTGCACTGAAGAAACACAGGATGTATTTCCTGCACAGAGGAAGAACTGGAAGTAGGTCTGTCTCAGGAAAGGAACAGGAAGTATGTCCTGCACAGAAGAAACACAGGAAGTATGTCCTGCACTGAGGAAGAAGAGGAAGTATGTCTGTCTCAGGAGAGCAACAGGAAGTGTGTCCTGCACAGCAGAATAACAGGAAGTGTGTCTTGCACAGAGGAATAACAGGAAGTAGGTCTGTGTGAGGAGACCAACAGAAAGTGTGTCCTGCACAGGAGAAACACAGGAAGTGTGTCCTGCACAGAAGAATAACAGGAAGTACATCTGTCTCAGGAGAGAAACAGAAAGTGTGTCCTGTGCAGGAGAAACACAGGAAGTGTGTCCTGCACAGAGGAAGAACAGGAAGTACGTCTGTCTCAGGAGAGCAACAGGACGTGTGTCCTGCACTAAAGAAACACAGGAAGTGTGTTCTGCACAGAGGAAGAACAGGAAGTACATCTGTCTCAGGAGGGTAACAGGAAATGTGTCCTACCCAGGAGAAACACGGGATGTGTGTCCTGCACAGAGGAAGAACAGGAAGTACGTCTTTCTCAGGAGAGCCAAAGGAAGTGTGTCATGCACAGGAGAAACACAGGAAGTGTGACCTGCACAGAGGAAGCACAGGAAGTACATCTGTCTCAGAGAAACAGGAAGTTTGTCCTGCACAGGAGAAACACAGGAATTGTGTCCTGTACAGAGGAAGAACAGAAAGTAGACCTGTGTCAGGAGACCCACAGGACATATGTCCTGCACAGGAGAAACACAGGAAGTGTATCCTGCACAGAGGAATAACAGGAACTACGTCTGTTTCAGGAGAGCAATGGAAAGTGTATCCTGCACAGGAGAAACACAGAAAGTATGTCCTGCACTGAGGAAGAACAGGAAGTAAGTCTGTTTTAGGAGAGCCAAAGGATGTGTGTCATGCATAGGAGAAACACAGGAAATGTGTCCTGCACAGAGAAAGAACAGCAAGTACATCTGTCTCAGGAGAGCAACAGGAAGCGTGTCCTGCTGAGGAGAAACACTGGAAGTGTGTCCTGCACAGAGGAAGAACAAGAAGTTTGTATGGGCCTGGCATGAAGGCTCATGCCTGTAATCTGAACACTTTGGGAGTCTAAAGCAGGCAGATCATGAGTTTTGGAGTTCGAGACTAGCCTAACCAAATCTCTACTAAAATACAAAAATTAATTAGGCGTGGTAGTGCACTCCTGTAATCCCAGCTAATTAGGAGGCTGATGTAGGAGAATCTCTTGAATTCAGAAAGTGGAGGTTTCAGTGAGCCAAGATTGCACCACTGTACTCCAGCCTGAGTGACAGAGAAACCTAAAAACAACAACAACCTAAAAAAAAAGAAGTGTGTCTGTCTCAGGAGAGTTACAAGAAGTCTGTCCTGCACAGGACATGAACAGAAAGTGTGTGCTTCACAGAGTATGAACAGAAAGTGTGTCCTTCACAGGTGAGAAACAGGAAGTGTACCCACACAGGCAAGAAACAGGAAATGTGTCATGCACAGGGGAGACACAAAAAGTGTCTCATTCACAGGGGAAGAACAGGAAGTTTGTCTTTCTCAGGAGAGTAGCAAGAAGTGGTCTTGCACAGGACAGGAACAAGATGTGTGTAATGCACAGGAGAGACACAAGAAGTGTGTCATGCACAAGGGAACAACACAGAGTGTGTCTTTCTCAGAAGAGTAACAAGTAGTGTGTCTTGCACAGGACAGGAACAGAAAGTGTGTAGTGTAATGCAGAGACACAGGAAGTGTGCCCTGCCAAGGGGAGACACAAAGAATGTGTTATACACAGGGGAGACACCAGAACTGTGTCATGCATAGAGGAAGAGCAGGAAGTGTGTCCTTCTCAGAAGAGTAACAAGGACTGTGTCTTGCACAGGACAGGAACAGGAAGTGTGTCCTGCAATGCAGAGACACAGGAAGTGTGTACTGCAAAGGGGAGACACAGAAAGTGTGTTCTGCACAGGGGAGATGAGGAAGTGTGTCCTTCACAGGGAAGAAACAGGAAGTTTGTCTTGCATAGGACAGAAGTATGTTATGCACAGGGGAAACACCAGAAATGTGTCATGCACAGGGGAAGAACAGGACAGGTGTCTGTCTCAGGAGAGTAACAAGAAGTATGTCTTGCACACGACACAAACAGAAAGTGTGTGCTGTGTGGGATAAAAACAGGAAGTGTGTCCTGCAGGGGAGGCAAAGGAAGTGTGCTCTTCACATGGGAGAAACAGAAAGTGTGTCTTTCACGGAGGAAAATCAGGAAATATTTCACAAGAGAAACAGGAAGAGTGTCCTGCGCAGAGAAGTACAAGAAAAGTCTGTCTGAGGAGAGTAACAGAAAGTTTGTCATGCACAGGAAAGATACAAAAAGTGTGTCCTGCACAGGGGAGAAACTAAAAGTGTGTCTGTCTCAGGAGAGTAATCGGAAGTGTGTCATTCATGCACAAGGGAAGACCGGGAACTGTGACTGTCTCTCGAAAGTAACAGGAAGTGTGTCATGCACAGGAGAAACACAAGAAATGTGACTGGCACACAGGAAGGGCAGGTAGTGTGGTTATCTCAGGAGGGTAACAGGAAGTGTCTCATGCCGAGGATGGAACCAAAAAGTGTGTGCTGGCCAGGGCAGAAACAGAAAACGTGTTTTGCAAAGGAGAGACACAGGACGTGTATACTGCACAGGGCAGGAAGAGAAAGTGTGTCTGTCTCAGGAATATAATAGGAAGTGTGTCATGCACAGGGTAAACACAGAAAGTGTGTCCTGGATAGAGGAAGAGCAGGAAGTGTGACTGTCTCAGGAGATTAAGTGGAAGTGTGTCATGGACAGAATAGAAACAGAAAGTATGTATTGGACAGAGCAGAAACAGAAAACGTGTCTTGTGAAAAAGGGACACAGGGCATGTGTACTGCCCAGGGGAGGAACAGAACGTGTGTGCTGCATAGGGAAGACACAGAAAGTGTGTCATTCACAGAGCTGAAAGAAGAAGCATGTCTATCACAGAAGAGAAACAGGAAGTGTATCTTGTATAGGGGAGGAACAGAAAGTTTCTATGTCTCAGGGGAGTAACAGAAAGTGTGTCCAACACAGGGGAGACACAGGAGGTGTATTTTCCACAGAGGTGACACAGGAAATGTGTCTGTGTCAGGAGAGTGACAAGAAGTATGTCCTGCACAGGACAGGAACAGAAAGTATGTGCTGCACAGGGTAGAAATATGAAGTGTGTCCTTCACAGGGGAGAAACATTAAGTGTGTCTTGCACTGGCAAGAAACAGGAAGTATGTCATGCACAGGGAAGAACAGAAAGTGTGTCTGTCTCAGGAGAGTAACAAAAAGTATGTCCAGCACAGGGGAGACACAGGAAGTGTGTCATACACAGAGGAAGAATAGGAAATGTGTTTGTCTCAGGAGAGTAACAAGAAGTGTGTCCTGCACAGGACAGGAACAAAAAGTGTGTGCTGCACAGGGTAGGAACAGGAAGTGTGTTCTTCACAGGGGAGAAACATTAAGTGTGTCTTGCACAGGCAAGAAACTGGAAGTATGTCATGCAGAGTGGAGACACAGGAATTGTGTCATGCACAGGGGAAGAACAGGAAGTTTGTCTCAGCAGAGTAACAAGAAGTGTGACTTGCACAGGACAGAAACAGAAAGTGTGTGCTGGGCAGGATAAGAACAGAAAGTGTGTCCTGCAAAAGGGAGATACCTAAAGTGTCCTGCACAGGGGAGACAAGGAAGTGTGTCTTTCACAAAGGAAAAGCAGGAGGTGTGTTTTTCACAGAAGAAAAACAGGAAGTGTGTCCTGCACAGGAAAATTACAGGAAAAGTGTCTATCTGAAGAGAGTAACAGAAAGTTTGTCATGCACAGGGGAGATACAGGAAGTGTGTTCTGTACAGGAAAGTAACAGAAAGTGTGTCATGCATGGAGAAACACTGGAAGTGTTTCTTGCATGGGGGAAGAGCCCGAAGTGTGGCTATCTCAGGAATGTAACAGGAAGTGTGTCATGCACAGGATAGAAACAGAAAGTGTGTATTGGGCAGGGCAGAAAATGTGTCCTGCAAAGGAGACATACAGGACATGTGTATTGCACAGAGGAGAAACAGCAAGTGTGAGCTGCATAGGGGAGAAACAGGAAGTGTGTACTGCACAGGAAGGGACAGAAAGTATGTGTTGCCTCAGGGAGAAACAGGAACTGGGTTATGCACAGGGGAGACACAGGGCATGGGTTCTGCACAGAGGAGGAACAGAAAGTGTTTCCTGCACAGAGGATAAACAGATGTGTCTTTCATGAGGGAGAAACATGAAGTGTGTCCTGCACAGGAAAGACAAAGGAAGTGTGTCTTTCTAAGGAGATTAACAGGAAGTGTGTCCTGCACAAGGCAGGAATAAGAATTGTGTCTCTCTCAGGAGAGTAACAGGAAATATGTCCTTCACAGGTAAGACACAGGAAATGTGTCCTGCACAGGGGTGAAACAGGAAGTGTGTCTGTCTCAGGAGAGTAACAAGAAGTCTGAACTGCACAGGGAAAGAACAGAAAGTGTATGCTCCTCAGAGGAGGAACAGATAGTGTGTTCCACAAGGGGAGACACAGGAAGTGTGTCTTCCGCAGGGAAGGAACAGGAATTATGTCCCTCAGGAGAATAACAGGAAGTGTGCTATGCACAGGGGAGACACCAGTAGTGTATCCTGCAATAGGTAGACATAGGATGTGTGTCCTGTTCAGGGGAGGGTCAGGAAGTGTGTCCTGCACAAAGGATAAACAGAAAGTGTGTCCTTCACAGGGGAGAAATAGGAAGTGTGTCCTGCACAGGAGAGACACAAGAAGTGTTTCTAAGGAGAGTAACAGGAAGTGTGTCCTGCACAGAAAGAAACAGGAAGTGTGTCCTTCACAGAAGAGAAATAAAAATGAGTTCTGCACAGAGGAGGAACAGAAAGTGTATCCTTCATAGGGGAGACAGAAGTGTGTTCTGTACAGGGCAGGAACAAGAGCTGTGTCTCTCTCAGGAGAGTAACAGGAAGTGCGTTCTTCACAGGAAAGACACAAGAAGTGTGTCTTGTACAGGGGAAGAACAGGAAGTGTGCCTATCTCAGGAGAGTTACAAGAAGTCTGTCCTGGACAGGGAAATATCAGAAAGTGTATGTCCCACAGGGGAGGAATAGGAAGTGTGTCCTGAAAGGGGAGACACAGGACGTGTATCTTGCACAGGGCAGGAACAGGAAATGTGTCTTGCACAGAGGATAAACCAGGAAATTTCTCCTGCACAAGGGAGTCACAAGAAGGGTGTCCTGCACAGACAAGAAACAGGAAATGTGTGTTGCATAGGGAAAAAAGAAGAAATGTGGTTTTTTTTACAGAAGAGAAACAGAAAGTGTGTTCTGCACAGGGGAGGAACAGGAAGTGTATCTCTCTTAGGAGAATGACAGGAAGTGTGCCCTTCACATGGGAGACACAGGAAGTGCGTTCTGCACTGGGGAGGAACAGAAAGTTTGTCTTTTACATGGAAAAAACAGGAAGTGTCTCATGTTGGTCTCGAACTTGTGGACTCAAGGGATCCTCCTATGCCAGCCTCCCAAAGTGCAGGAATTACAGGCGTAAGCCACTGTGCCTGGCCCTCAGATCATTTCTTTATGGCCAGTTTTTACAAGGAAAGGCGGGTGGAGGGAATTTGAGTCATATTTTTAGGTTTTATGCCTGGCTTTGGGGAAAAGGTGGTCTCGTTTCTAGGACCCATCTTGGGGAGGAGGGATTCTAGTTTCTATAGTGCTTTGGGGGAGAATGGGACTGAGATACTCAAGATGGCGAGTAGAGTGATGTCTGATTGTCCTCCCTGCTACACTCCCACCAGCGCCATGACACTTTGCAAATGCCTTGGCAACATCAGGTAATTACCTTATATGCTCTAAAAAGAGGAGATTGGAATAATCAACCCCTTGTTTAGCATATCAACAAGAAATAACATAAAAACGGTCAACCAGCAGCCCTCAGGGCTGCTCTGTCTATGGAGTAGCTGTTCTTTTGTTCATTTACTTTGCTAATAAACTTGCTTTCACTTTACTCTGTGGACTTGCCCTGAATTATTTCTAGTGACAGATCTAAGAATCCTTTTTTTGGGTCTGTTTCCTGGACCCCTTTCCTGTAATATTTGTTCAAAATAAATCTCTTCAAATATTTTACAGAGTTTGACTCTTTTCATTGACATTCCTATGAGTCAGGGGTGAAAAAAAAATCGTAACGTTTTAGGGAAGAGAAAAATATGTGTACCTAATAGAGTACAGGGATTTGTTTTCTGCCTATAGTCCTGGGCCTGTTGGCTTTTTAAGTATAGCTACCCCAGGTGCTTGTGTGAGCTCTCTCTCTCTCTCTCTCTCTCTCTCTCTCTCTCTCCTTTTCTTTCTCTCTGTCGCTCTTTCCTTCTCTCTCTCTGTCATACACTTTGACCCCCTCTTCCTTTCCCCCGCTTCCTTTGTCTCTCTCTTTTCTCTACCTCTCTTCCTTCCTTGGCTCTCCTTTCTTTCTTCTCTTTTCCCCTTGGTCTCTCTCTCTCTATCTCTCCTTCCTACCCTCTCTCTTCTCGCTCTGTTTCACACTGTGTTTCTCATATTCTCTTCTCTCTCTCCACTCTATCTCTCCTTTCTTTCTTACTCTTTCTTTCTCCTATCTCTCTCCTTTTATTCCCCATCTCCTCCTCTTCCTCCTTTCTTCTCTTTTTTCTTCTCCTTCTCTTTCTCTCTTCTCTTCCTCTCTCCCTCCTGTTTTCCCTCTCTTTTCTACCTGTCTCTCATTTTTCTTATTCTCTCTCTCTTTTTCTGTCTATCTGTATCTCTCTCTCCTACCCACCTCTCTTTTTACATTCAAGTCTGCAGACAGTTCCCATGTCTTCTAGACATTGAGATTTGTACACATCACCAGGGTAGCTCACATATACCCTAGGATTTGATTGCCTATTTGGGCTGTTGAAGGAGTGAAGGATGAGCCTTCCCAAAATATGCCAGATTGGTATCTTGCATATTTTTACTCAAAAACACTGGAGAAATTGTAGTTTCAGAAAGGGCTAGCCAACCTGTCTCTTCCTGCAGGCAGCAACCATAAAGATTCTTCTGGGAGGGGACTCCTCTCCACACCAGCGTGAGAAAATAGCTTTCATCACCAGAAGCTGGGCTTTGCGACCTGCAGTGGACCTCAACAAATGCACTTCCCAAAGTAACAGTTTTCCACTAGTTTAATCACTCCTATCTATGTATCTCCTTGTGACTCCCAGAAATTCACTGCCCCTAGCCAGATACCCTTTGTTTTTTATTTATTCTCAAATGTGTCATTCTTTGTCTAGAAAGTATAAAAGCATCTCGGTTTGGTCACCTCTTTGAACATCACTCTTGGGAAGATTCCCATGGTCCATGTTTTCCTTTGTTAATCTGCCTAGAATCATCTTGGTTTCTAGTTGCAGCTACAGAGCTCACTAAGAGCTAAAGGGGGTTGAAGAGGATGTCTGGCTCCTCTCCCCACACCATGCACACAGGGGAGCTGACCCACTGACCCCCTGGACGACTCATGACAGCTCAGTGGGACAGGAGCTCCAGAGGTTATAGGGTTGTTTATGCAGATCCCAGTGGCTTCCCGGGAGGAACAGGATTCAGCAGATCAAAGTCTCCGGGAGAGGCTAGTGATGCTAGTCTGAGGCTATCAGGAGTGAAGGAAAATAAAGACTCTCAACCCAGCCCCAGGTGTCATGAGCATTCATAGGGGAGGAAAGGAGCAGAGAGCATTGAGTCTCTGAAGAGGGCACAGTGGAAAGCAGCTCCAAGCAGAAATTGCTGGCGTCTTCACTTCACTTCTGTGCCTTTTCCCTCTGTTCTCTCTTGAATTACATTTGTTTTTCCATAAAAGCAAAAAAAAAAAAATGACAAGGATTCTTCTGCCTTTGGTCACCATGCATGGGAATGTCTACATTTCTTCTTCTCTTCTCCCTCTCCTCCTCCCTCTCCTCCTCCTTCTTCTTCCTCCTTGTTCTTCCTCTTCCTCCTCCTCCTCCTCCTCCTTCTTGTTCTTCTTCTTCTTAAGACAGGGTCTCACTGTGTCACTCAGGCTGGGCAATCATAGCTCACTACAGCTTCGACCTCCTGGGCTCAAGCAATCCTCCCACATCAGCCTCGCAAGTAGCTGGGACTATAGGTATATGCCCCCACACCCAACTAGTTTTTGTATTTTTTTTGTATAGATCTTGCTGTGTTGCCCAGGCTGTTCTTGAACTCCTGGCCTTAAGTGAGCCTCCTTCCTCAGCCTCCCAAAGTGCTGGGATTACAGGCATGAGCCACCACACCTGGCAAGGATGTGTAGAATCCTAAGAGCCGGTGGACAGGCTCTAAAAAGAAACCTGCTTTCTTCTCTGGCACAAATTGCCACAGGTCCCTTTTCCCAGGACTGACATTTATGTCCTCAGCATTCATGGTTTCCACTTTGTGAGGGGTGAGGCGATTTTCCTCCCAACCATATGGGAATATGCATGCTGAGACTTTTCATGGTGGAAGCGCTAATGGGACTTTCCAAGTAAGAAAAGTTTGTTACTCTCAGGATTTTAGTTTTGTTGTTAACCCTTTTCAGGTTTCTGTGGGGTGGTGAGGTAGGAGGGATGTCTCTTTTCCCCTTTAATTTTGAAACTATCTTTTGTTCATTTTCAGGATGAGCATTCACAGATTGTAACAGCTTCCATGCAGCTGGAGCAAGGTGAGTCATGGCCTAGTGAGTGTCTGTAGTCGCCAGCGTTGACTGAAGTGACTGGACGGAGAGTAAGAGACCTGTCTTCATCCATTACTGCTCCATTCTGGAAGCGCCATTTTATTTTCCAAAAATATACTCCATAATTCATTGCTCCCTTCTCTGCTGGAGTCTTGCAGTATCAAAACAGAATTCAATATTTTTGCTACTGCAGTATGAAAAAAAGATCATACAAGTCTGTGAGTTTGCAAGGACACTGGGCTTCTTACTCTTTCCAGTGCAACTTAGAGACTGTCATCTGCATTAGGATGTGGGAGAAATTTTGTTTTCATCTCTCACAGGGGTTACAAAACATGGAATCCTGGTAAACACACATACACAGAGTCACATACACACACAGCCACACACATACAGCCACACACATACGACAAACAATGTTTTTTTCTGCAAGAGACATTTTTCTGTTTTATTTTACTTCTATTTTCCCACCAGAAATAGTGGCTTCAAAGCCATAAGTTTCACACTCAAAAAAAAAAAAAAACCAAAAATCAAGCAAAGATAGCAGTGCAAATTTGATTCCTTTCTTTTTCTTTCAATCTTCCAAAGCGGATGTAGAATGGTATAAAATAAAAGTCGAAGAAGCAAAGTTTTTGTCAGAACCTGTGATGTTAGGGTGTAGCTTTTTATTTTATTTTTCTGAAAAGAGTTAAAGAAAGTCATTTTTTGGGGGAAGCATGAAGTTTCTGTGAGTGTTTTGTGGGGTTAGAGACTGAATAAATCAGGAAAGGAACAGATGTTTGGTGTGATTAGTAAGTTTGATTGAATGGAACCAGCTTTGAAGTCTAATTGAAGGCATTTGACATTAAAACACTAAGATTATTTTGGTGCTGAACAAAATAAAATTGAAAATGAGAGCCAGTAAAGGAAAAATATATAATATGAAACATTTGTTGGCCAGGTGAGAGACTATGCTGATGAAATTATTATTGGCATCTGAAGACTCCCACTTTGATTAAAATTTATTTAAATTTTCCATTCTACTCAGTGTTGTTTTTCTGAAAACAGTATAAAACTTGTGGAACATGGAATAAGCTTAAGTATCTTTTGCAAAATCAATAGATGTAACTAGAATAGTTTAACACAAGATATACAATTAACAACTATTTGGAGAAGGAAGATGAAGAGGGAGATGAATGGGGAATGAATGTCTTATATTTCAGATTTGAAAGTCAAAACATCCTGTTTAAAAATAGATTGGCAAATAAATACAGATATCTTGTGTAAAATTTCAGAGATTATCATTCAAGAATTAAAAACTGCCTGGGCACGGTGGCTCACGCCTGTAATCCCAGCACTTTGGGACGCCGAGGCAGGCGAATCAACTGAGGTCAGGAGTTCAACCAGTAATGCCTGGTCAACATGGTGAAGCCCTGACTCTACTAGAAATAGAAAAAAATTTCTAGCTGGGTGTGGTGGTGGGTGCCTGTAATCCCAACTACTCAGGAGGCTAAGGCAGGAGAGTTGCCTGAACCCGAGAGGTGGAGATTGCCATAAACCAAGATCACGCCACTGTACTCCAGCCTGGGCAACAAGAGAGAAACTCTATCCTCCAAAAAATAAAGGCAAAAGCGATTTCCATGACCTCCCATTTGACCACTTCCAGAAGGGGAGAGGGGAATACTTTTCATATATTTATACCTTTGTGAACTATTGTGTTTTTATAGCTGTCATACAGGTACCAGGGTTTTACCTTGGAACAGAGAACTAAAATAGTACATAAAGTTCTATGATCATATGATCCAGCAACCTCACTACTGAGTGTTTACCCAAAGGAAAAGAAATCATTATATAGGAAAGATCCCCACACACCTGTGTTTCTCACAGCACCGTTCACAATAGCGAAGACATGAAATCAATCTCAGTGTTCATCGATGGATGACTGGAGGTCTTATCCAAGGGAAATGTATTAGTCTGTTCTCACACTGTTATAAATAAATATCTGAGACTGGCTAACTTATAAAGCAAATAGGTTTAATTGGCTCATGGTTCTGTAGGGATGCAGTAAGCATGGTGGCTTTTGCTTCTGGGGAGGCCTCAGAAAACTTACGATCATGGCAGAAGGGAAAGCAGGTGTCTTACATGGCTGGAGCAAGAGGAAGAGAGAGGCAGGAAGATGCCATACACTTTTAAACTGCAAGATTTCATGAGTGCTCTATCACTAGAATGGCACTAGAAGGATGGTGCTAAATCATTAGAAACCACCTCCACGATTCAATCACTTCCCTCCAGGCCCCACCTCCAACATTGAGGATTACAATTCAACATGAGATTTGGATGGGGACACAGGTTCAAATCACGTCATTCCATCCCTGGCCTCTCCAAATATCATGTTCTTCCCACACTGAAAAATACAATCATGTCTTACCAATAGTCCCCCAAAGTCTTGAGTCATTCCAGTATTAACAGTATTAACTCAAAAGCCCACAGTCCATAGTCTCGTATGAAAGAAGGCAATTTCCATCTGCCCATGAGTTTGTAAAATCAAAAACAAGTTAGTTACTTCCAAGATAAAATGGGAGTATAAGCATTGGGTAAATACTCCCATTTCAAGAGGGAGAAATCTGCCAAAAGAAAGGAGGTACAGCTCCCACGCAAGTCTGAAACTCAGCAGGGCAGTCATCAAATCCTAAAGCTCCAAAATAATCTCTTTTGACTCCATGTCTCTCATCCAGGACACCCTGGTGCACGGGGTGGGCTCCCAAGGCCTTAAGCAAGGGAGTTCTCAGAGAAAAAACCATCCTGCAGTCACCCCTCTGTATGAATCAAAGACATAAGATATTTATTTCACTTTTTTCTAATTTTCTCATTACAGACCTTACTTTAAAGCTGTGAGTTGAACACTGGTTTGCTGTGTGGGAAAAAACAGAAGACCCCTATCAGTTTACATGCTTTACAGGGACTGCTTATGGAGCGCATTGCTATTCTAACCACCCAGAAGGTAGGATCTCAGTGGATGGGACACTTGGAAAAACAAATCATTATTCTTTCTTATTCATGCTTGTGTTTTGTATGAATAATATTTTTGTTTTACTTACAGGCTTTTTTTAAATGTGGCTTTACCTATGAAGCCATTTATAACGTGTTAGACATTCTCGTTCAATGGGAAGTCTGGTGTATGGGACTCAACAGTAGTTGCTCAAGAAGGGGCAGTTAATAGTGTGTCAGAAGTCAGTGAGAAGCCAGACGTCTTCCTCCCCCATGGAGAGACACAATTACATGCAATTACGTCTTCTTTTTCATGTCTAGGGAAGTCACTGATACATATATCCACTCATAAAATACTAGACTTTGGGTTGCTATTTAGAAGAAGATTTATAGCTCAAAAAAAATTGTCAAGGCAGTCTCACACTCAACATCTTAGGCATGTCAAGCTTTAAAATGAACAGAGGACCTTAAGTTGTAAAATGTCAGACTCATTTAATTTATAGCCATATATCTGTGTATTTCAGACACACATGGGGAAGAGGGAAAGTACAATGTCATGGCTTCTGTAGTAATTCATTCAGGGTAAGAGTCACCTAGTCCAAGAATTCCACAAAGCCTCTCAACCTTGTTTTCCCAAAGACCAATGTTGATGTGAACACAAAAATTAAGGCAGTTTCAGGGACTCACTATGGTGTAAATTGGGATCTGTTGCAGGCAACACTAAGGCCAGCATTCGGAATGTGCAACTTTGCACTAAGCACACTGCATATTTAGGAATGTAACCTAAGGAAATACTTTCAGTTATGGGTGAAATTATATTTATTGTAATATTGTTGATAACATTATAGTAAAGAACAATAATGTGAATATATGTCAGTGAGAGATTGTACAAATCACCTAGAATCAATATATACAACAGCATATTATATAGCTGTGGAAAAGGACAAGGTATTTATTTACATGATCAAATGAAAAGATAATAGAGATTTGAGTAGCAAAGTAGTTCCAAAGAGTATCTGTAATATAATGTCTTTTATGTTAAAATTATATGTTATTAGCTGCACTAAACGTTTTTCCAGTGAAATGATATATGTTGTTATAACTTAAGTTACAGGCATGTAAAGAGACGGAAAGGTTTGCGTTTGTTCTTACTCTTTCATGCAGTCTGTATTTTATTTTATTTATTTATTTATTCACGTAGAGACCCGGTCTTGCTATGTTCACCAAGCTGGATTCAAACACCTGGGCTCAAGCAATCCTCCAGTCTCAGCTTCTGGAGTAGCTGGAATTACAGGGGTGCACTGCACATAGCTATTTTTTAAAATAATAAGCATTTTTAATGCATTCATCTAAAACATAGTGAGAAAAGAACACAGAGAAGAATAATATTTGGAATACTGGGAAATAACGTCTGTCACTTCTATCCTGTCTGCTGCTATTTTATAAAAAGCCATAAGAACCAGCAATGTACACATAGTTTTCAGGCAAACAGACATGTATCTGCTCTAAGACTATTTTTTAAATGATGAAATAACTGTGTGTGTGTTTGTGTGTTTTGTATATTTTATATACAGTTTATAGTACTAGCTATTCAATTCCTAATTGAGATGTAAAAGGAAAAAAAAACTTCTCCAAGGTGTGTTACAGACTGAAGGTCTGTGTCTTCACAAAATGCATATGTTGAAATCCTCCTGTTCCAGGTGATCGTGTTATGAGGTGGGGCCTTTGGGAAGTGATGAGTTTGTGACGGGGGAGCCTCATGAATGGGATGACGGCCCTTATAAAAGAGACCCCAGAGAGCTCCCTCACCCCTTCCACCATGTGAGGACACAGCGAGAAGGCACCGTCTATGAACCAGGAAATGAGTCCTTACCAGACATAGAATCTGCGACGCCTTGATCTTGGATCTCCAGCCTCCAGAGCTGCTGTGCATGACAAATGTGTTACTGATAAGCCATCCAGTCTTAGGTGTTTTTTTATAGCAGCCTAAATGGACTAAGACAAGAAAAGACTTTGGCTTCAAGCAAAATGAACTTGCACCTCTGTCCTTAATAGATACAAACAAATGGACAAAGATGACTGCATCATCCCAATCCATAAATCAAGGATTTTCAACCCAGAAGCAAAGTTCCAACTGACATAGCAAAGCTCCTCTCTTTACAGAGGTAAACAGGAAGTGTACAAATCATAGGTAGCCTCTCCTATTTGTGAAAATCCCTTTGTGAAACTCCACGTTATGCAGGTTCATGGCAGAATCATCACTTCGGTAACCAAAAAGGAACCTTGCACATTTGTAGGGTAATTCATCTATAAGTGCATTCTGATGAGTCATGATATTCTTGGCTCTGTGCTTGTCCTTGTCAGTCCAGTGAAGCCCAGGATGGATTCATCAACTTTCATGAGCTTCATACTAGAAGAAAGGGCTGTGAAGTTAGTGGGCATTGGCTACCCCTGGGACAGGTTGCATGGGGACAGATGACTTAGATGTGGTCTTAAGGTGACAATAGAGTGATCAGAGGAGGCTTCCTGATGCCTGTGCACCTGCTGAGCCCTTGCCAATGAGTAACAAGTGGAAAAGCTACCTTGAGCAAAAGAAGAAGGGAGTAGGAGTCCTTAGCAGGAAAGTGGGGTTCCTGCTTGGAGTTTCTAGCAGGAGGATGCCCCAGTGCCTTGGCTCATAGGCAAAAGATAGCAGATATTGGGGAACTAAAATTGATTAGCATTGGCTGGTGTGCAGCAGGTACTGCTAAGGCAGGCAACAGTGATCAGGTAATGATGAATTTAGATACAAGGGTATGGAAATAAATGAAGACCACCCACATGAAAACAAGCAAGGTTTTTATTTAGAGCTTACTGTAGCAAAGGAATCAGCCATCATCACTCATGTCTGGCAGAGATTCAAAGGCCAGCAGAGCCATGGGGAAGCTTTATAGGTGGAAAAAGGGAAAACTGAGGCGTGTTCTGATTGAAGGTGGTTGGTGGCTCACTAGAAGTGAGACATCCTTTGTGACTGTTTAGGGGGCACATTTGAGTTTCTCTGCTTGGTCCTGAGTTGGAAGTAGGGGAAGCTCATAGTTATCAATCAAGTCCTGAACACTCTGGGCTTGTTGCTACAGGGCTTTCTGCATCTGCTCTTCTGTCTCTTACAAGGACACCTGACTGATAGATAAAGAAAATGTGGCACATAGACACCTGTCTGATAGACAAAGAGGTTTTTTTCTTTGCTCAATTAAATTTTATTGCAGAATAAAAGTGTATACAGTCAGAATTTTTAAGAGGCTACAGTGAGATGCCTTCCAGAACTTGGCAATGCAATTAGGTAGAGAGTTAAATAGTAGCGTGCACCTGTCCTTCTAAGAGACAGAAGAGGCCTATCCTACTCCAGGGTGACCTCATATCCACATCCTTAACTCAATAAATCTGCAAACACCTTATTTTCAAATAAGGTCTGGTTCACAGGTTCTGGGCATTAGGACATGGATATATCTTTTGGGGATCATCATTCAAACTTTTGCAATTGTGTTTGTTTCCCTCTGGAGGGTCTAGGGGAGGAAGCTTCCTGCCTCTCCAGCTCCTGGGGGTTCCAGCATCTCAGAACTTGTGGCCCTATCACTTCAGTCTCCGCCTCCATTCACAGGTTCTTGGGTTAGAATATGAACATTCTTGGGAAGTACCATAGTTCAATCCACTTCAGTTGTATCCAGTTCCCTCTGGAGGGTCTAGGGGAGGATGCTTCCTGCCTCTCCCAGCTCCTGGGGGCTCCAGCATCCCTGGGCTTATGGCCCCATCACTCCAGCCTCTGCCTCCGTCTCCATGTGGCCTTCTCCTCTGTGTCTGTCTCCTAGAAGGATGCCTGTGAGTGGATTTAGGACCCTAGATAAATGCAAGACGATCACATGTTGAGATCCTTTATTATATCACATGCACAAAGACCCTACTTACAAATGAGGACACACTCTGAGGTTCTGGGTGGGGGGTGGGGGTGAGCACTGTTCTTCTGTAGGGGCAGGGGGTGAGCACTGTTCAACCCAGTACAGGGACCTAACCCAACATGGTGCCCTGATTAGGGAAGGAAATGGGGTCATTTCACTCATAGAATCATGAATTGACCATTCATCATGTTTATCAAGCATTCTCTAAAATCTTCTCCAAGTGCTGAGCTCTGAGAACTCCTTTTGTGTGTTTGTTTTTGAGACAGAGTCTTTCTATGTCACCCAGGCTGGGGTGCAGTGGCGTGATCTCGGCTCACTGCAACCTCCAACTTCCACTTCCTGGGTTCAAGCCTGAGTGCCCACTGTAGAGCCTGTGTGCAACTGAGAGATTTATCTGGGATGACCTCAGGGTGAAACGGCAGCTATACCTGTTTTAGGCTTCCCTGCTCCCAGCTGAGTACCCAGAAAGTCATGTAAAAATATTATATATAAAATGTAATGTGTATTTTAATGTTATGTATATTATAGTATATATAACATCTAACACATAAAATATGTTATATGTTACATATAACATGTATATGTAACACATAAAATATAAAATATGTTATATGTAACATATAACGTGCACAACATATTGCATGATGTGCATGTTATGTGTAACATATAACATGCATGACACATACACACAACATATAACATATATGACATGAGTATGTAGCATATGACATACGATATGCATGTCATATGTGACATGACATGTATGACATATGTGTATGTTATATTGGCACATAACATACATGTATATGTGGCATATGCATACATGTCATGTCACATATAAAATGTATGTCATGCAATGTGTCATACATGCATGTATATGTTGTATATGACATAACATACACATATGACAAACACGTTATACGTGACACATAACATACATGACATATGCAACACACTACGTATAACATGTATGACATGTATATGTGATGTACACAACATATATGGCATGTATTTGTGATACACAACATGTGACATGTATATGTGATACATAAAACATGCATTACATGTATATATGTGACATGACATGTATGACATGTACCTGTTGTACATATGTTATGTATACATGTATGTATATATTTATACATGTATTAAATATGTAAATAAGTATATAATATATATAAAGTAAATATATAAAAATATATAAAATACATGAAATATGTATTACATATACATAAATTTTTATTAGCGTTTTGTTCTGTCACCTGGCTGCAGTGCGGTGGTGTGATCTTGGCTCACTGTAACAACTGCCTGTGGGTTCAAGAAATTCTTTTGCCTCAGTGTCCCTAGTAGCAGGCATCTGCCACCATGTCTGGCTATTTTTTTTTTGTATTTTTAGTAGAAACAGTGTTTCTCCATGTCGGTCAGGCTAGTCTTGAACTCCCAACCTCAGGTGATCTGCCTCCCAAAGTGCTAGGATTACAGGCGTGAGCCACCACACCCAGACAACTGCAATATTTTAGTAATGAAAGTGTATGTATCCATACATATATACAGATGGTTTCCAACTTACGATGGTTTGATGAACAACTTTTCAACTTTATGATCAGATTATCAAGATAGTAAATGCTTTTTTTTTTTTATGGAGTTTCGCTCTTATAGCCTAGGCTGGAGTGCAATGGCCTGATCTCAGCTCACTGAAACCTCCACCACCTAGGTTCAAGTGATTCTCCCGTGTCAGCCTCCTGAGTAGCTGAGATTACAGACATGCACCACCATGCCCAGCTGATTTTGTATTTTTGCCAGGGTTTCTCTATGTTGGTCAGGCTGGTCTCGAACCCCCAGCCTCACGTAATTCACCTGCCTTGGCCTCCTAAAGTGCTGGGATTACAGGCGTGAACCACAGCACCCGGCATATTCTTTTAATTTCAATTAAATTTTCATATCAAGCTGTAGACATGTACAGCGTGTGCAGGTTTGTTACATTTGTAAAGGCGTGCCATGGTGGTTTGCCACTCAGATCAATTAATCACCTAGGTATTAAGCCCAGCACGTATTAGCTTTTTTTCTGATAGTCTCCCACCTCCTGCCCCCGCAAATGGGTCCAGTGTGTGATGTTCCCCTCCCTGTGACCATGTGTTCTCATTCTTCAACTCCTGCTTATCAGTGAGAACATGTGGTATTTGGTTTTCTGCTCCTGTGTTATTTGCTGGGGATAATGGCTTCCAGCTCCAGCCATGTCCCTGCAAACGATGATCTCGTTCCTTTTCATGGGTGCATAATATTTCACAGTGTATATCTACCACATTTTCTCTCTCCAATCTATCCTTGATGGGCATTTGGGTGGTGACCATTGTTCTTTCTTTATAAATTTGTTTATTCTAGATTAAACTGTGACATATATATTGCAGTTTATATGTACACAAATCATATATATAAAATATAATATTATATAGATAAAATATTATATATAAAATATATATTATATAAAAATAAAATATATATTATGTAAAAATATACAGATATAATCTATATTTTAATGTTATGTAATTATATTACAGTATATATAACATATAACATGTATAAAATATATGTTACATATAAAATATGTTATATGTAACCAATAACATGTATAAAATACATGTAACACAAAATATAAAATATGTGTTATATGTAACATATGACATGCATGACATGCATATGTGGCATATAACATGCATGCCATGTATGTGTTACATGCAACATATAACGTGTATGTATGAGTTATTTCAGCTCATAGGTTAGACCTCTGTCTTTATATATGGCCTAGTCATCGTCCACTTGCATATTACTTCTCTCAATGGTAAGGATTTGAGAACAAACTTGGAACAATAGTTATTTAAGTGTTTTGGCCTCAGGGAGTTTCTACTCTGTTACTTGTTTCATCATTCTTTTTCCTGGATGTGTTCCACTCTTAGGCACACTGTGGTGTGTCAGTATCACATCACTGTTCTCCCAAATGCGTCATTCCAAGTTCTTGTCTTTTCCTCCATGGTTTTGTTTATGTATTGTTGCTCTGAGTTCCAGATACCACTTCCATTTAATCTTCTAGTTCGGGGAGTGGCAAATGCTTTTAGCAAAGGGCCAGATAGTAAATGTTTTTGGCTTTGTGGGCAGTCCAGTCTCTGTTGCAACTACATAACTCCATCGCTGTACTGCAAAAGCAGTCATGCACAATATATAAACATACAGGTATGGCTGTGTTTAAATAAAACTTTATTTACACAAACAGGCTGTGGGTCAGATTTGGCTTTTTGGACAAAATTTTCTGACTTCTTTTCTAGGTTACGTATTTAAGTCTCAAAAGATGTGTCTCTGCAACAATGAATATAATGACAAATATAATTGCATAAATTTGCTTTTTATGAAATCATATAAAGTGTGTGCATGTGTGTGTGTGTGTGTGTGTTATATCTCCATAATCACCCTGAAAGGAATCAACGTATGTCGTCTCCAATATGCCACTTTGGTGTGAGAATTATTTTTAGCTAAAGTGGAAGAATGGCTTGAACCCAGAAGTTCAAGGTTGCATTGAGCCGAGATCGCACCACCTCAACTCCAGCCTGGGCGACAGAGTGAGATTCTGACTCAAAGCAAAAAGAGAAATAATTAAGTAAAATAAATAATAGAGGTGCAGAGGAGATGCAAATTCCACATATGGGCAGATAGCCTTGTTGAACTAGAAACACAATTTTCCACCTTAGAAAATAATTAAATAGAAAGTTGAAGAAGGTATTCACAGAGAGGGAGTGGGAGAGTCAAGGACTGGCATTTCCATGAGTTCAGATGGCAGGTCCCATGGGGATCACTGAGAGCTGGAATTGCAGGAAGAGCCGTGAGTTGGGCATCTTGAGTGATGACAGGCAGATAGTGGTTCTGGAAGTGACCTATGGAATCAGGATGGCTGGGGAGGTTAATCGTGGACCTGGGATGCCAGTGTGTCCAACACGTTATGCACGCAGAAGGGGAGACTCTGATGGGGTTCAGCACACACCACCCCAAAATGCAGCATTTTGACATTTAAAAAATTAAACAGCAGAAGGCGAAAAGCTACTCTCACCTTTCCCTCAGCCTTCTTCCCTGAAACATGTTGCCAGGGTGGTCCTGAACCCCACTTTCCTGCTAGGAACCCCTACTCCCTTCTTCTTTTGCTCAAGGTAGCCTTTCCACCTGCCACTGATCAGCAAGAGCTCAGGAGGTGCACAGACATCAGGAAGTGTCCTCAATCACTCTGCTCCCTGAAACAAGTCAAGAAACCTGGAAAAATTTCTCTAGGCTTCCCCTGAAGCAGGTCCTAGGCCCTTCATTCAAGAAGTGTCCTCCCTATCTACAGAGAGAAAGAACATTTTTGTCTCTGAAGACACAGACACAGAGAAGAATCTTAACACGCAGCCCTTGCTAAGTTCCCTCCCCCCAACTTTACTCACATTAGTTCATGCCCTGCTCTCCTCCAGTCACACTTCCGCGTGACCGCACACAAAAATATAGTTTTCTGACTGGTCTTGGTGACTCATGCCTGTAATCCCAATGCTTTGGCAGGCTAAGGCAGGGTGGATTGTCTGAGCTCAGGATTTCACCCTGTCTCTACAAAATATACATATATAAATTAGCCGGGTGAGGAGGTACACGCCTGTAGTCTCTACTAATCGGGAGGCTGAGGTGGGAGGATGATTTGATCCCTGGAAGTGGAAGTTGTAGTGAGCCAGGATTGCACCACTGCACTGCAGCCTGGGAATCAGAGCCAGAGACTATCTCTCTATAAATAGTTTTTCCTGGGTCTTTGGGTATTTATTCTAAAAGCTCCTGTATCACACAAAATTTATACTAAATAAATATGTATGCTTTCTCTTCTCTGGCTAATCTGTGTTTTCTTATCAGGGTCTCAGCCATTAACCTTGCAACAGGAGAGGAAAAGATCTTACTTTTTATCTCCTACAATGTGTAGGAGGTAGGGAGTTTGTAAACCATGCAACGAGACTACCGAGGAGACCCGAGGAATGGAATGTCCTCTGAAGAATTGCCTCAGAGGCAGAGACAGCAAAGAGCAGAACAGAATTGGGGATTGCGGGTGGGACGAGGGACATAGACTGTCAGAGGCAAATGATGAGGGAACTGGGTGCATGGCTTATCTAGAGAATTGCTCCCAGGGAGTTAGTATGTGTTTTGAGGGAAGCACAGGACTAACCAAGATTTGCACTCTTGGCAGCTCAGAAGGCTTTCTGGGCTCTGGGGATGAGGGACTCAGCTGAATGTGCGATGGCCGTCCTGGCTCCAGAAAGAGGCTGCATGTCCAAGTTCCTTAGTGAGCTCCTGGGGAGTTACCAGGACCTGGCTAGAGACAGAAGCTGCCCTTCCCGGGACCCGGAGACAGAAGCTGCCCTTCCTGGGGACCCGGAGACAGAAGCTGCCCTTCCTGGGGACCCGGAGACAGAAGCTGCCCTTCCTGGGGACCCGGAGACAGAAGCTGCCCTTCCTGGGGACCCGGAGACAGAAGCTGCCCTTCCTGGAGACCTGGAGACTCATTGCCTCCTACTATTCTGCAGAACAGAAATGTGAGCTGCCTTTGTGTCTTGCGGTGTAGGGATATTTTCTGCAAATTGGCTGAGATTGGAGTGGCACCTCCTGAAACTTCATTTTGAGGAGTCTCCCCAAAGACTGAAATTCCCTTAGCAAAGAACATTTTTAATGCAAACCATCTGCTTTAATGAAAAAAAAAAAAACAGAAAAGAAAAAAGAAATCATGACCTCAGTTTTCTGCAAAACAGACGAATCCTTGGTTTTCACCAAAAGGCAAAGTGCTAATTAATTTTTAAAATGCTGACCTCCTTTGAATTATTTTAGTCCATTAGATTAAAACCATGTGTCACGATTACATGTGTTTTTATTCTTCCACAGGCTTGAAACTCTGGGTGTTTGGGCAGGCTTTCTATATGTCTTGAAGCCCTTCATGCCTCATTGTGAACTGGCATCTCAGGTTACTTTTCTCTTGAGTGACAGAACAAAGACCTGCATTGTGAGCAGGGGAGAGGCAAGGCTGAATTTTAAAGCATAAAGAGGTTAATTTAGAAGCAGCAGAGGTTGGAGAGGGGGAGAGAAATTTACTTAGTTTATAAACTTTTCTGTAGCTGGCCAACGTATGCCAATTATATGACCAATTCAGTAGAAATCAGACCTAGAAAAAGGAGAAAAACAATATACAAATGAACACAGCTGAGGTGATATTAGAACTTTGGTAATGGGGATTTAGGGGATCTAGCTGATTTTAAGAGTGTGTGTGTGTATGTGTGTGTGTAATTGGTGATCAAGAATTATTGGTACTCAAAAATAATAGTCATTCAAAATATAATTCGATTTGAATAAAGAGTGGCTTGTGTTAGGGAGGATTTATAACTTACTTCTCCTTGAGCTTGGCAGTCATATTCTTTTCTGGGGAAAAAAAAACAGTAGTAGTATTTTAGAATAGGGTAAAAAATAAAAATAGAGTCCTGGAAGTAGATCTAAGCCAAGAGCTGGGCTCCTTTGTAACACATCTCCGCAGTAACTGTATGTTCTTCATAAGGAACTAAAAAGCTGGACCGCTGTGCACACATGAGTTAGTAATATCTTCTTTCTGCAATTTTTGTAGATTTTCTCCACAGCATTGATGTATAGGATCATCAGCAAGAAACACTGATGGCCACGAAGATGAATAAGGAAGGAAAAGTGGTCTTGATTGGTGAAATTGATTATGATTTCATGTGTTTTTTACCATAGGGGGTGCCTAAGTTCTGCAATTCATATTGTCAGATCTGATTAACTAGAAACTCAACCACTTCTTGCCGTACTAGAAAAATGGCAGACACCGTGAGCCCAAGCAGATCATGACTAACTAAAGTTTTTGAAGAACAGGAATCTCCAACACATAATGAGAACATGTTTGGTTTTCCCAGAATTGTTTTTTGACTAAATGGAAAAAAGAAGAAAGGAAAAGGAGTTTGTTAAAGAAGCTACAATGTTTACATCAAAGCCCAAAATAGTTGGAGCTCTAAAAAATGCACATAACACTTTAACCCAGGGGGAAACATTTGTCTTTCAAAACTGAATGAGGGTCAGGTGCCGTGTCTCACACCTGTAACCCCAGCACTTCCTGAGAGGCTGAGGCGAGAGGCTCACTTGAGCCCAGGAGGTTGAAAGGGCAACATGTCAAAACTCCATCTCCATACGCAAAAAATACAAAAATTATCTGACCATGAGGGCATATGGCTGTAATCCGGGCTACTTGGGAGGCTGAGATGTGAGATTCACTTGAGCCATGGAGGTCAAGGCTGAAGTGAGCCATGGTCATACCGCTGTACTCCAGCCTGGTTAACAGAGTAAGACTCTGTCAAAAAAAAAAAAAAAGTGAATCAGGAAGATCAACGATTAAAGAAAATGAAATTTGACTGAGATTTGGGGAATGCGCATTATTCAGAAAAAATTGCAAAATGTTATTCCATTGTAAAGATGTGCTGGCATTATTGAAATATTAACATTCTCAAGGGTGATACATCTTAGAAAAGGAACAGTAAGAGTGCTTTCAGGACTGAATAATTGCTTTGGCAATTTGAACTGATTAAATTGACCAGATAATTACCAAACCTCACCTCATTTTGCATGTATACATGATGACCATGCCCAGGAAAACTAGAATGATGGCATAAACTATCATATATATGGTAGACTCCACGTCCACCTGGACCACTGGCCCCAGGACATATACTATCATATATATGGTAGGCTGCACTTCCACCCGGAGGCCTGGAAAGGGGACAGGTACTATCATATATATGGTAGAGTTCATGTCCACCAGGAGGAGTGTAGCCAGGACATATTCTATTATATGAAAGATAAAATCCACTTTCGGCTGGGCACGGTGGCTCATGCCTGTAATACCAGCACTTTGAGAGGCTGAGGTGGGCAGATCATGAAATCAAGAGATCAAGACCATCCTGGCCAACAGGGTGAAACCCCATCTCTACTAAAAATACAGAAAAATTAGCTGCACGGTGCACAGCTGAAGCCCCAGCTACTCAGGAGGCTCAGGCAGGAGAATCACCTGAACCTGGGAGGCGGAGATTGCAGTGAGCCGAGATAGTGCCACTGCACTCCAGCCTGGTGACAGAGCAAGACTCCATCAAAACAAAACAAAACAAAACAAAACAAACCCACTTTCATCTGAAGGACTGGAGTCAGGGCATATGCTAGCATATATACATTAGGCCTCATTTTCCCCCATAATATTGGACCCAGTGCATATACTACTATATATATGGTAATTTCCAATTCCATCTGGAGGACTGCCAGGGGGCTTATATTATCATCTATGTGGTAGATTTCACATCCACCTGGAGGACAAGCAGGGAGCATATATTATCATATACATAGTAATTCTTACTTCTACCTGGAGGAATGGCAGAAGGTCATATATTATGGTAGGCCCTACTTCCACCTAGAAGACCAGACCCAGGACATATAGTATTATATATATTGGTAGACTTCCTCTTACACATGGAGGAATAGACCCAGGACATATTTTATCTTATATATGGCAGACTCCCCTTCCACTGGGAAGAATAGACCCAGGGTATATATTATCACATATGTAGTAGACTCCTTCCACCTGGAAGACTGGACCCAGTGCATATAGTATTATATATATGGTAAACTCCCCTTCCACCTGGGAGACTGGAATCAGGGAATATATTATACACGGTAGACTCCTTTCACTTAGAGGAGTGGAGCCAGGGCATATATTATCATATATATGGTAGACTCCTCTTCCACTTGGAGGAATAGACCCAGGGCATATTTTACCTTATATATGGTGGTAGACTCCTCTCTCTCCTGGAGGAATAGACCCAGGGCATATATTATCATATATATAGTAGACTCCCCTTCCACTGGGAGGACTTAACCCAGTGTGATGGTTAATACTGAGTGTCAACTTGATTGGATTGAAGGTTGCAAAGTATTGATCCTGGGTGTGTCTGTGAGGGTATTGCCAAAGGAGATTAACACTTGAGTCAGTGGGCTGGGAAAGGCAGACCCACCCTCAATCTGGGTGAGCACCATCTAATCAGCTGCCAGCTCAGCTAGAATATAAGTAGGGAGAAAAATGTGAAAAGAGAGACTGGCCTCGCCTCCCAGCCTACATCTTTCTCCCGTGCTGGACACTTCCTGCCCTTGAACGTTGGACTCCAAATTCTTCAGTTTTGGAGCTTGAACTGGCTCTCTGTGCACCTCAGTCTGCAGACAGCCTATTGTGGGACTTTGGGGTCATGTGAGTCAATACTTAATAAACTTCCATACACACACACACACACACACACACACACACACACACACATTTCATTAGTTCTGTCCCTCTAGAGAACCCTAATATATTATTATATACATGATAGACTTCCCTTTCTCCTGCAGCCAGGGCATACATTACCTTACATACAGCAGTAGACTCATGTCCACAATGACACCATTAAAGGCACCCAGTGAGGTTTTCTGTTCTAGTGTTGACTGCACGTAGATTTGGTCAGCAAAGTCCCCATAACCTCCAAATCCACTGGATGTCCTTTGATGCTAAAGCCCACTGACTTGGTGCAAAACTCTCAAGTTGTGAAATAGTGTCACATAAAAATGAACCCTCAGCCCCTCATCTGGAATTCCATAATTCTGAATATGTCCTTTTCGGGCACTTCCTTGGACCATGTTTTGAGTGACTGGCCTGCACAGCTTACCTCTTCCTTGGACGCTACCAAGGCTATAGCATTTGAGATGATGGGTCAGCGTTTTTGTTTGCCAGTCGTAGTGAGGGTTCTCCAGAGGAACAGAGCCAATGGGATGCGGAAGTACATAGAGATTATCTTATGGAATTGGCCCATGACTGTGGGAACTGGAAAGTGTAAAATCTTCAGGACATGGTGGGAGGCTGGAGATTCAGGCAAGACTAGTTGCAACCTCGAGTCCTAATTCTGCAGGGCAGTAGGCTGGAAACTCAGGCATAATTTCTATACTGTAGTCTTAAGGCAGAATTTGTTCTATGGAAAACCTCCGTCTTTATTCTTTTTTTATTTTTATTTTTTGAGACAGAATCTCATTCTGTTGCCCAGACTGGAGTGCAGTGGTGTGATATCAGCTCACTGCAACCTCTGCCTCCCAGGCTCAAGCAATTCTCATGCCTCAGCTTCCCTGATACCTGGGATTAAAGGCATGGGCCATCAATCATGGCTAAATTTTGTATTTTAGTAGAGATGAGGTTTTTCCTTCTTGGCCAGGCTGGACCCTAGTCTTATTCTTAAGGCTTTTAAGTGGTTGGATGAGGCCCACATACACGATGGAGGGTCATGTCCTTTATTTAAAGTTAACTGATTGTAGGCGTTGATCACATCTACAAAATAACTTCACAACAACACCTAAACTGGTTGGAGTGAACAATTGGGTACCATAGCCCAGTGTAGGTGACGTATAAAATTAACCAATACATCCCAGGGACACTCAATAGGTCCAGTCCTTCCGGTGGAAGAAGAGTCTACCATATATAAGATAATATATGCCCTGGGTCTATAATCTATGTATCTTACCTATGTATCATCTATGTATCTATCTACTAAACAAAAAAATCAGGGCTAGGCATGGAGGCTCATGCCTGTAATCCCAAGACTTTGGGAAGCCAAGGCCAGAGGATGGCTTGAGCCCAAGATTTCAAGATCAGCCTGGGCAAGACGGTGAGACCCTGTCTCTATTTAAAAAGTAAATAATAACCTTAAACAAGGAAAAATCAGGCTTTCAGATAATGAGTTTTATTCAGTATCTTACTGAAAATTGCAATTCCAGAATCTTTGGAAGAGTTTCTGTTAGACTGCAGCCAATAGCTTACCTACAGGCAGCGGAGTTTCCACAGGTGCTCAGAAGTTAC
This sequence comes from Leontopithecus rosalia, assembly GCA_028533165.1. Taxonomy (NCBI): domain Eukaryota; kingdom Metazoa; phylum Chordata; class Mammalia; order Primates; family Cebidae; genus Leontopithecus; species Leontopithecus rosalia. Next base: position 1,236,373 of record CM052670.1, read on the forward strand.
AACAGATGTGCTCGGAAGCCGTAAAAGTCATATGTTCTCAGAAGTCACCTCAAATGTGTTCAGATGTTACATTAGAGCCAGTTTTCATCAAGGTTTGGGTGCCAGGGAACAGCTGGTTATAGAAGACAGAGGCATAGTCATCCATCCTGTCGGACATTATCTTACGCGTTGGAAGCCACAGGGCTAGGAGCATTGAAACCACCTTTCCTAAAAATGCAGTGATTCAGGCAAGAGATGTGGGAATCTATGATCGATTTATCCCATTTATCCCCCTCAGGGCATTCTTCCACAGGACTGGGCTCAGTCACTGAATCAGGGTCGTTGTAACAGTCCCCTGGCAAACAGAAGGCACTAATGTAGCTTGTTACATTTGCTACTTTGTCTCACATATCTGTCTATCTCCTCCTAGTTCCTATTGGTAGTTTCTCTGGAGAACTCTGGCTAACACAGGAACTCATGCTATTCTTGGAGGAAATGCTCAGAATTTCCTCCTAAGAATAGCATTCAATGATAACATTTTACAACTTATGTAACTTACACCTGGAGGAAGAAGTGGCTGTGTAAAGGAGAAACGGGGATAGAATGCCCTTCAATGCTTGGCTTCCTGATCCCTGGAAAGGTTGGACAGGTGAATGAAAGCATACACAAGGAAGGATTTGGATGGAGACAGAGAAGCTCTGTCTGGTGAACATCATTTTGATAAAATAATTATGACCGATAATGAAAGTTTACCAGCCGTTAATCAGGACACCATCCCTTTTACAAAAAATAGTGCTACAAATATGGCCCGATGCTCGTCAAGGTCTTCATCGTCATTCTTGGTGATTACTAGGGTCCTCATTTGTAAATTTATTTTGCCAGTAAAAGGAGAAGGCTTAGAGAGGGGAGCAAGTGGCCCCTGCGCGGCCAAATGTTTTGTCTGCAAGCTGAAACTCGATGACATTTTCATTCGCCTCCTGATTAGACACAGTCTCTTAAAAGAAAGAGGATTCTGTTGATATGTTGAATCCCTGTTTTCTTTTTTAATGAGTAGTTTCCTTTTTGCTGTACAGACCAAGAAAAAAGGCGACTGGATTAGATGTAAAATTATAGTTGATCTGCTTTCATGAATAAAGAATATTCATAAGGCAAAGAGGAAACACATCACATCCCTTCGTAGGGAGTAAAAAACAATTGCTTGCAAGCGTCTCTCTGTGTCAGCAAACTTCAGTTAGAAAGCAGTATTCCTCATTGAAGTAGATTATCATCTAATGATGAAAATGAAGCCACATAAAGGTGTTGAATCCTTGGGCTGGATTCCTTCATAGTTATGGTCTTCTTTTTGTGTGCTGACTTCCTGCGATCTTTTCAGGCAGCCCCATAGTGAGCAGGAGGAGAACCCTGGGGCTTAATCACCCATGAAATCCTACAGCAGTGCATGGGCTGGGGAGAAGGGCTTTTACTGGCAGATAGGGAGGCGTGAGCACCATTCAACCGTTTGGCTGCAGAGAATCTACAGGTACTATAGATGAGGCCTGAGGGCAACTCAGTATCTTCATTTGTAAGCTAAGTTTTCTAGTAAAAATACAAGTACACAAATGAAGGGCATTCATTTTTCTTGTTTGGGTTTGCTTTAAGGTAATAGACTTTATTTTTAGGGCATTTTTAGGCTCACAGAAAAATAATCAGAAAATACAGAGAGGTTTTATAAACCCTTGTTGATGAAAAAAAGTCAAACTTTGTAAAATATTTGAAGAAATTTATGCTGGGTCAAATATGAGTGACCAGTGGACCATGACACTATTATAGAAAAGAGGTCCCGATCCAGACCCCGAGAGAGGGTTCTTAGACCTCCTATAAGAAAGAATTCAGGATGAGTTCATAGAGTAGAGTGAAATCAAGTTTATTGAGAAACCAAAGGCATGAGAGCATGGCTACTCCCTAGACAGAGCAGTGGTGTGGGCTGCTCAACTGCTTATACTTATTGTTATTAAGACTTCCTGATTACATGCTAAACAAGGGGTGAGTTATTCATGAGTTTTCTGGGAAAGGGTGGACATTTCCCAGACCTGGGCTCCTCCCCTTTTGGGACCATATAGGATAATGTTCTGATGTTGCAATGACATGTGTAAACTGTCATGGCGCTGGTGAGAATGTCTTTCAGCTACTAATGCATTATAATTAGTGTATAGTGAGCACTGAAGACAACCAAATGTCACGCTCATCACCATCGTCATTTTGGTAGGTTTTGACTGGCTTCTTTACAGTAGCTATTTTATCAGCAAGGTCTCTGTGACCTATATCTTGTGCCAACCTCCTGTCCCTTCCTGTGACTTAGAATGCCTTAACTCCCTGGGCATGCAGCCCGGCAGGTCTCAGCCTTACTTTACCCAGCCCCTATTCAAGATGAAGTTGCTCTGGTTCAAATGCCTCCTATAACACAGCCCTCAGGAGATCCTGAGGATATTCGTCCCAGGTGGCCGGAACACAGCCTAGTTTTATGCATTTTAGGGAGACATGAGACATGAATCAAATACATGTAATATGTGCATTTGTTCAATTCAGAAAGGCAGGACAACTCCAAGCTAGGGGGACTTCCAGGTCATAGGCAGATTTAAACATTTTCTTAATGGCAATTGGTTGAAAGAGTTATTATCAACAGAATGTCTGGGCCAGGCATGGTGGCTGTAGTCCCAGCACTTTGGGAGGCCGAGGTGGGCGGATCACAGGGTCAGAAGTTCGAGACCAGCCTGACCAACGTGGTGAAAACCCATTGCTACTAAAAATACAAAAATTAGCCAGGCGTGTTGGTGTGTGCCTGTAGTCCCAGCTACTCAGAAGGCTGAGGCAGGAGAATCACTTAAACCCGGGAGGCGGAGGTTTCGTTTTGGTGAGCCGAGATTGCACCACTGCACTCCAGCCTGGGCAACAGAGCAAGACTTTGTCTCAAAAAAAAAAAAAAAAGAAAAGAAAAGAAAAGAATGTCTGGGTTACGATGATAAGAGGTTGTGAAGACCAAGGTTTTATTAATATGTGAATGAAGCCTGCTCATTCCAAAAGGAGGAGGGTATAATGATGCTTGTCTGACCTTACCTTCCCGCCATGGCCTGAACCAGTTTTTCAGGTTAACTTGGAAAGCCCTTGTCAAGAGGAGAGGGTCTATTCAGATTCAGATGGTGGGGAAGGGGAGAGGCTTTGAATTTTTTTTTTTTTTTTTTGAGATGTAGCCTTGCTCTGTAACCCACGCAGTGGCGCAATCTCGGCTCACTGCAACCTCTGCCTCCCGGGTTCAAGCGATTCTCCTGCCTCAGTCTCCTGAGTAGCTGGGATTACAGGCGTGTACCACCACACCTGGCTAATTTTTTAATATTTTTGGTAGATACAGTGTTTCAACATGTTGGCCAGACTGGTCTCCAACTCCTGACCTCAAGTGATCTGCCTGCCTTGGCCTTCCAAAGTGCTGGGATTACAGGTGTGAGACATTCTGGCAATTTTATTTTTCATTTATACCCTCTCATTCAATCCATTTACCAGTCTCAAATTAGTATGATACATTTGTGACGATTGATAAAGCAATGTTGATACTTTGAACCCAAAATATCTGAGGCAGGTGTCAGTCAATTAGAAAGTTTATTTTGCCAAGGTTAGGTACACACCTGTGATGCAGCCTCAAGAGGTCCTGACAATGTTTGTCCAAGGTGGTCAGAGCAGAACTTGGTTTTATACATTTTAGGGAGACACAAGACATCAATCAAAATATGTAAGATGTACATTGGTTCAGTCTGGAAAGGCGGGACAACTCGAAGGGGGAGGGGACTTGCAGATCATAGGTAGATAGAAAAAATGTTTGCATTGATTTGAGTTTCTGATGAGCCTTTCACTGAATGCAAAATTTACAGGAATTAGTCACTTATGCCTCAGTCTAGCTTAGTGAAATAATAGGGCAGAGGAAGCCATCAAATATCCACCTGTCTCACAGGAGCCAAGGGATGACTTTGAGTTCCTTCTGCCCTTTGTCCACAAGGAATTTCCTTGTTGGCAGATTGTGAAAGAGGTGTGCAGCTTTTTTTCTTTGCACGTATCTTATTTAGGAACAGAACGGGAGGCTTTCCCACTTCCGTTGTACATTCTCTGGCTTCTGACAAGTGCATATATGTTACTATGTCATTATAACACCATTGCAGATGTAATGCAATCCAGAGAATGTACGCAGAATTGATTTAGAATTCCAGTCTGTGTGATACTATGTTTTGGTTGACTGGAGTCGAGGAGGTGCCATACACTTTTAAACATCCAGATTTTCTGAGAACTCTATCACAAGAACAGTACTTGAAGGATAGCGCTAAACCATTAGAAAGGGCCCCGATGATCCAGTCACCTCCCACCAGGCCACCGCCTCCAGCTTTAGGGATTACAGTTGAATTTGAGATTTGGGCAGGGACATAGATCCAAGCCAAATCACTCACCATCAAGGAGTCATCATCATCATCATCAAGGAAGTAATGTCAGCGGTGAAGGCAATAAGAAAAAATGGTGTGCCTGCTGGGACTGTGTCATCTAGTAAGAACATAGTTGATAAGCACTAGACATTTGTAATATATGCAGGAGCATAATGTGGTTTAAGAAATCAAAGACAAGATCCTTCTGCAACACCCAAAGCCCTAGGATTGTCATGGAGCAAACCAAACTTCAGGGAGAAAAAAGGCTTCACCAAGGTTAGAAATTGTGGTTTAGGAGTCAGGCAGCTGGAGGCTACAAAATTCTGACCCTCCCTAAACTGCTCCTGAGATCCGTGCCTGAGATATTTTGCAGACCCTGCACTTGATGGATCAGCTGGCACCACTCAGATCAATAAACTGGCGCCCATCCAGGAACTGGTTCAGCAGTAAGGCAGCTTCAATTCCCTATGATTTCATCCCTGACCAATCAGCATTCCCGGCTCACGGGCTTCCTCCCAGCCACCAAGTTGTTCCTAAAAACTCTGATCCTGGAATGCTGGGATCAGAGGTTTTAAAATCTCCCCGATTTTACTCACACCAGGGGGACTGATTTGAGTAACAATAAAACTCCAGTCTCCCACACAGGTGCCTCTGGGTGAATTACTGTTTCTCTGTTGCAATTCCCCTATCTTGATAAATCTGCTCTGTCTAGACAGCAGACAAGGTCAACCCTTTGAGCAGTTACACTGGGCTTCTTGAGGGAACTAATTTCCAACTCTTTGGCTTTTTTGTCTCTCTGTTGGTGAGGTTTCATTTCTAGTCTGTGCGAACCTCCGTCTTCTGAGATGTCAAGCAGTTGCTGGGGAATTAGTTCATATTTATTACTCTGGCTGTGATTGCTCTCCTCAGGTCTAGGACTTGGAGGTTTCATTTTTTAAGTGATTGTGGTTTTTTAATCTGTATTTCCATGTGTCAATGGTAAGAGGAAGCGTGAGTGCATTTGCTCAGCCTCTTGTGTCACTACGATGAAACTGAAACGACAGTGATCATTTAAAAGATAAATAAGGGCTGAGTGCAGTAGCTCACACATATAATCCCAGCACTTTGGGAGGCTGAGGTGGGCAGATCAGGAGGTCAAGAGATCAAAAGATCAACAACATCCTGGCCAACATGGTGAAACCCCGTCTCACTAAAAAAAAAACAATCAATAAATACATACAAAACTTAGCTGGATATGGTGGTGCGTGTCTGTAGTCCCAACTCCTCGGGAGGCTGAGGCAGGAGAATCGCTTGAATCTGGGAGGCAGAGTTTGCAGTGTGAGCTGTGATCACACCACTGCACTCTAGCCTGGCAACAGAGCAAGACTCCATCTCAAAAAAAAAAAAAAACAAAAAAAAATTTCTCAAATGTTAACATTGATTTTCTGGGTTGTGAGATCACAGATACTATATGTCATACTATTTTCCTTAATTATATCTGTCATCTTACCATTTTGAGCAATAAAAAAATAATATTTGGGCTGGGCACGGTGTCTCACGCCAGTAATCCCAGCACATTGGGAGGCTGAGGTGGGAGGCTTGCTTAAGCCCAGGACTTCGAAACCAGTATGAGTAACATGGCAAAACCCCATCTCTACAAAAAATACGAAAATTAGCTTGGCATAGTGGCACCTGCCTGTAGGCCCGGCTACTTGGAAGGCTGAGGTAGGAGACTCACCTGAGCCCAGGAAGTCAAGGCTGCAGTGAGCTGTGACTGCACCACCGCGTTTCAGCTTCGGCAACAGAGAAAGACCCTGCCTCGGTAATAAATACACACATACATAATCAAAATAATAATATTTGAAAAACATAGTGGATACTATTTCCTGGAAATTATAATACCTTTAACTGAGTATCACATGAGAGTAGCCAAGACTGATCACTCAAAATGACATTATTTGCCCATAGTTAAGGACATGTAAATTTGGGAACAATTTGTGAAAAAGAGAATGAGATATTTGATCAAAGATGAAGATCTCTGCTTCTGTTGGAAAATATCAAAGAACAAGACACATTCATTGTGATTTCAGGAAAGGTTTTACTGGGATGACTTCAGAAAAAGACCTATTTCCAATTGGATAAATGGCTAGGCCGCATTGTCGGTACTAAGGACTGAGTCCATGGGAAATAAAAAGCTAATCTAAGACACTGACATAAAGCAACTAGGAAAGAAATGTGGACAGTGGTGCAGTCATAAGAAAATGTGTCTGATTTAGAAATGGAATTATTTATGGGAGCGACAGGCAGATTCACACAAGCACATAGAATGCACTCTACAGGGCTGGACGCGGTGGCTCACACCTATAATCCCAGCACTTTGGGAGGCCAAGGCGGGTGAACACTTGAGGCCAGGAGTTCAAGACCAACGTGGCAGACATGGTGAGACCCTGTCTCTACAAAAAATACAAAAATAAGCCTGTTGCAGTGGTACATGCCTGTAATTCCAACTGCTCCAGTGGCTGACGCATGAGAATCACCTGAACCCAGGAGGCGGAGGTTGCAGTGAGCTTAGGTGATGCCACTGCACTGCAGCCTGGGTGACAGTGAGATTCTTTCTCAAAAAGAAAAAGAAAAGAAAACAGGGATGGAAAAGTATGATTGAGAAAATTAATTAAAATATGAAAACCTTGAAAGCTGTATATCATTATAGGTCAGGGATTAACTGATTAAGCACTATTCAGTCTCTCTCTCTTTGGGGGGAGACAGGATGTTAGTCTGCCACCCAGACTGGAGTGCAGTGGTACAATCACAGCTTACTGCAGCCTCCAACTCCTGGGCTCAAGCGATCCTCCTGCCTCAGCCTCTTGAGTAGTTGGGAGTACAGGTGTGCATCACCATGCCCAGCTAAGTTTTTAATTTTTTGTAGAGTTGGGAGGTGGGTGTTTCTATGTTGCGTAGCCTGGGGTCAAACCCCTGGCCTCAAGCCATCTTTCCACCTCGGCCTCCCAAGGCTCTGAGATTACAGATGTGAGCCACTGTGCCTGGCCTCTTATTTTCTTAATGTCTCAGTTGCACAAGACTCCCACCTACAGAGAAGCAGGATGAAAAGAGATTAAGCTCTGATGAGAAGCCATTCAGTCTGGTGTGTTTCCTTCTTTGTACGATTCTGAACGGATCACCTTATCTCTAGGTTTCAGCTTTTTCAGCTTCAAAACAAAAAGTCAGATCTGAGTTATCTTGACTGTTCTTAATGAAATTCTTTGAGTCCCGTATAAGAAAAACAGCTACATAATTTCCCCTATTTTGTTTTGCAATATAGAGAGATTCCATCCTTTCTATTCTTTGTTTGGAATACAGCTTTATGTTTTGTTTTGAATAAATCTTTGAGAACGAGATGCTGACTTGCTGCCTTCTATGGGTTATTCAAGGTGAATTTTCATTCAGGCCTAAAAAGAAAGAATGATTCACTCTTGGGAAATGTTAGCTAAGTTGCCACTCCTTTTTAAGTCAGGAGTCAGCAGTAAAGTGCGTTTTTATACAGAATGTTACCTATTCAATGTAAGTCTTTAATAAGGCATAATAGAGGGTTTTAAAAGAAATCCAGACTTCATGAAATGAGAATATCCAGAGAGAAAAAGGATTGAATTTAAAAAGAAAGAAGAAAAAGGAACCTTCAATAGTAACTGTATTTAGCCAAGGGGATCTGCTAATGGAATTATGAAATCCAGTTTGAGAAGTGAAGGGAACTTTCCCAGCCGCCGACTCAAAGCGCAATATCCCAAAGTGCTTAATGAAGGCTGACCTGTGAAGGATTAGGAGTTTTAGACACGTGTTACTGAAGGTTTCTCATGCCCATAACCTAACTTTCTAGCAATAAAAGAAAGAAAGAAGTCAGCAGGATGGCTCTGTCACTGGTCTGGCCTCAGATGGTACTGGTGCTCATTGTGATGAATGGAAGGAATGAGAAATCTACTGATGGATTCCACATTTCTGGTGTTGTTTTTGACTCCTTTGACTTTATCTTTACCCCAATTACCCTGCAGCCTGATCTCAGTATTTCCCCTGAAATGCAGCAGCTTTTCTCTAAAATACAACAACCTGTGTTCCCTTCATCGACAGATCATTGTTCCATAGCAAAGTCATTACTGAGGGAAGACGTGAAAGAGAAAAAGACGACTGTGTGTGGCTGCCGATTACTCTGTTATTGTTCCGATTTTCTTTTCTTTCTTTATTTTAGCCAATCTGCCCTTGTTTTAGCGAACAATTTTTTGTGGAGCTGAAATCAAAATTTGTTCTTAACCAAGTTGTCATTTTTCATAGAATGTCAATGCAATGATACCTTCAGACTCATGGAGAAGATACAGTTTACAAAGGTCCATTTTGGTAGACAGGATCTTCTCCTGTACATTTTCAATAGCTTGAGTTGAGCCACTGCATGCAAATCGGTGACCTCGCTAATGACGCTGGTTAGGTCTGCTACCTAACGTATCCCATTTGTCTTGGTGAAAGAATGAAGGGGTTTAAGATAAGACCACTGGTCATTGCTGGAGCTGACTTACAAATACCTGGAAAAGTGGTGACATAGGATCAGTTATCACTGATATAAGCTTCACCCAGAACCTTATAGAAAATGTATTTAAAACGTTTTTTTGTCCAGAAAATTGTGTTTTACTGTTAGATTATGTTTTTTTTAATCCAGAGAATGATATTTTAGGTTAAATGTATACGTTCTATTTATCTATGCTGAATCGGGTCAAAATTAGGTGTTTCGTTTGTTGAATTCCATGATAGTATCTCAGGCTGAATTCATTCAATTGTGAGCAAAAGATTCTGAATGACAACCAAAATGTCAGCTACATGTTTATTCCAATGTATTTATAATGTTAATTCAGTAAACCGTTTAACTGTTAGGCATCAGCCTAAGGCAATAATCTTCTCCAATCAGGAAGTATATCTGCAAAACTACATTATAATTAGGGAGGTAATTTTTGAGCTTACGGAGTCAGAAAACGTAAGTGAATTGGGACATGATTTTTGAGCTGACAGAGCCATAAAGCATAAGTGAATTGTATATTTCCTGACTCAAATGGATGAAGGAGTTCATTTCTATAAAAAGAGCTTCAAGTTCTTGGAAATGTAGGTTGCTCTCAGCTGGGCAGGGTGTTTTCTCCTCCAGCTAGAGTTATGTATTTTCAACTCGGACTGATGTCTTTTACTTGTTTTGTTTCATTTCATTAGATGCTTTGGATGACAGACTGCACGTATCTGGATATGTTCACACCTCCATTCAAGTCAGGATTTGTTGTATGAGTCACTCTCTTTACTGAAGGCAAGGATCACTGTCTCTTTCCGTACCGAATATATGATATTTTGGTTTACATTTTCCCTTTTGCAATTCCTCATTTTCCACTTATACATGTACACTGCCCATGGTCTCAAAAGAAGCAAATTAACTGCATAAATGACAACCGCATATTTGAAGGTTTTTGGAAGATTTTCCTGCATGGAAATATGTCAATGTTGTGTCATCACTGGGTTATTTATTTGTAACTCTATATCTAAAATCAAGAGGAGAGGGCAGGGATGTTCTTAGGGTAAATAATAATAGAGCAAAATCTCTGACTCTGATGGTGGGTGGTGATGTTATGATTTCAGGGAAATGTAATCTGTGACCGAGATGGTGGGTCATGAGCTTCTCCATCCAGGAACAGCAATCCTATGACTGAGATGGTAAGACTTGGGCATCTCAGCCCAGGAGAAACAGTCTGTGAACAGGACAATGAGTGCTGATTATCTTATTCCTGGTTTTATTAGAACAGGACTTTGCAAGGTTCCACCTCAGTCTCTAGCTCAAGAATGACTTGCTGATTAACAGGCTTAAGCTTCCTTGACAGAGTGGGGTCTTGGCAAAAATGCTGAGTAGGGAGCAGTAGAAGCTTGTTTGGGGGCTCTGGTAGCTGTTTCTTTCAGTAATCAGGCTTCCTTGAAAACACAACCCTCTGGCCTCACTCTGCCCGCTTCAGATGTCCCACAGTGCATGTACTATGTGAGCAAATCTTTCCTATTTTAGAAATGTTTCCCTTCTGGCAGCACGCAGTAGCTCATGTCTGTAATCCTAGCATTTGGAGAGGCTGAAGAGGGACGATTGCTTGAATCCAGAAATTCAAGACCACCAGCCTGGGCAACATAGGGAGACACCATCTCAGCAAAATAAAATAGCTGAGCATGGTGGTGCACATGCCTGTGGTCCTAGCTACTTGGGAGGGTAAGACAGGAGGATTGCTTGAGCCCAGGAGTTCAAAACCAGCCTGGGCAACATACCAAGACCCCATGTCTACAAAAAATAAAATAATTAGCCAGGTATGGTAATGAGTATTTGCAGTGATTTGGGAGGCTGAGGCAGGAGGATCCTTGAGCCCAGGAGATTGAGGCTGTGGTGAGCTATGATCACACCACTGCACTCCAGCCTGGGGGACAGAGCAACACCTTGTCTCAAAAAGAAAAAAAAATAGAGAAATGTTTCCCTTCCTTACTGAGATCAGATCATACATGTGCCATTGCTGCTTTTTTGGGCATTCCTCAAATCACACTCTCATTAGTGGTTCTGGAGGTTCCTGTATCAATGTCTAGTATTTTCAGGCATTCTGGCCTCTAATACTGGAAATGCATTGCCTAGGCTAGCCACGAGGTGTAGTCGGTAAACAAAAGAAAACAGAACAGGAACAATCTGAACTGCTCTTGGAGTCTCACATGCAGATGCTCCTACCCCTTTAACAAGTCCGCAACCCCCTAATGTATGCAGTCCAGTTTCACGAGCAGAATTGAAGTGGACAGTCCTGCTTGAAATTGGTGGATGGGATTGAATCTGCAGGAAGACACTGAGTTCATTTTTTTCTCTGTCTCTGAATATAATGTCTTTTTTTTTTCTGAGATGGAGTCTCAGTCTGTCACACAGCCTGGAGTGATCTTGGCTCACTGCAACCTCCACTTCCCGGGTTCAAGCGATCCTCCTGCCTCAGCCTCCCAAGTACCAGTGATCACAGGCGTGCACCACCACACCCAGCTAATTTTGTATTTTTCGTAGACACAGGATTTCACCATGTTGTCCAGGCTAGTCTCAAATTCCTGACCTCAAGTGATCCACCTGCCTCAGCTTGCCGAAGTGCAGGAATTACAGGCCTGAGCCACTGCACCTGGCCAGGATACATGTTTTCTTTAAAGCAAAAAATAATCATGTGAACTTCAAGTTTTGAAGATAATGTCAAGAGAACATACACAGTCCAAGACTAAGCCTGAAGAAGAGAGATTTTTCTCAGCTCTGCAGGAAGCAATGCACAACTAAAAGGCAGGAATGAGGGTCTCCGGAAACAGTAATGGGGCCCATGTGGGATGGTAGGGGAAGTCTGCCACACCAAGGAAGGCTCTGGAAGGATGGGCATCAGAGATGGTCACGAACATCTTTCATTCATCATTACTTGCAACATAATTTTTGGTGTTTGTTGGGTTTTTTTTTAATTTTTATTGCATTTTAGGTTTGGGGGTACATGTGCAGAACATGCAAGATAGTTGCATAGGTACACATGTGGCAGTGTGTTTTACTGCCTTCTGCCCCTTCACCCATATTTGGCATTTCTCCCCATGCCATCCC
>CM052670.1:1248917-1323133 GCA_028533165.1 Leontopithecus rosalia
ATTCATATTCCTCTCTAAGTTGTCCATTCTTGTTATCATTTCCTTGAATCTTTTTTCAAATCTTTTTTCAAGGTTCTTAGTTTCTTTGCATTGATTTAAAACATATTCTTTTAGCTCATGGAAGTTTCTCATTACCCACCTTCTGAAGTCTGATTCCGCCATTTCATCACACTCATTCTCCGTCCAGCTTTGTTCCCTTGCTGGTGAGGAGTTTTGGTCCTTTGTAGGAGGTGACGTGTTTTGGTTTCGGGTGTTTTCCTCCTTTTTGCGCTGGTTTCTTCCCATCTTTGTGGGTTTATCCACCTGTCATCTGAGTAGTTGCTGACTTTTCGATTGAGTCTCTGAGTGGACGCCCAGATTGTTAATGATGAAGTATTTCTGTTGCTTAGTTTTCCTTCTAACAGTCTAGCCCCTCTGCTATACGACTGCTGAAGTCCACTCCAGACCCTGCTTGTCTGGGGTACACCTGTAGCAGCTGTGAAACAATGAGCAATGCTACCAGTTTCTTCTGCTATCTTTGTCCCAGAATGATGCCCGCCAAATGTCAGTCTGATCAGTCCTTTTTGAGATGACTCTTTGGATATACAGGGGTCAGGGAGCTGCTTGAGGAGATGGTCTGTACTTTATAGGAGCTCAAGTGCTGAGTTGTGAGCTCTGTTGTTCATTCAGGGCTGTTAGGCAGGTACGTTTAAGTCTGCTGCAGCAGAACTCATAAAACACCTTTTTTTCCTCAGATGCTCTGTCTCGGGGAGTTAGGGCTTTCTTTATGAGTATCCATTGCACTGTCCTGCCAAGCTAGGAGGCAGTCTAGTCACTATTTGACTGCAAAGGCTCCGCCCTGCTACTGTGGGGTCCGCCCTGCTGCCGTGGGCTCTGCCCTGCTGCCGTGGGCTCCACCCTGTTGCCATGGGCTCTGCCCTGGAAGGTTGCCTCAGCAATGGCAGGCTGCATCAGCAATGGCGGTGTACCTCAGTAGGGGTGGAATGCCTCAGTAATGGAGGATGCCCCTCCTCCACCGAGCTGCACCGTCCTGGGTTCAGCTGTGCCCCCAGTGAAACTCTCAACCCCAAGAGTTTCGAATTGCCATTTTGTTTGTCCCTGTGGGGGTGGGACCCACTGAGCCTGATCACCTGGCTCCCTGACTCAGAGCCCTTTTTTTTTTAAGTTGAATGGTTGACTCTCTCCCGGCTGATAGGGCACTGGGATCTGTGTGATTTCCCATGCAGTGACTCACTGCGCCAGCTCAAACGTTGCTTCCCAGGAATCTCCTGGTCTGGCTCACTGTCCAAGTCCTGTTTAATCAGATGGATATGCTAATCTGCCCTCCCAAATCTCAGAATGCCAGTTTAACAGGGCACCCAGAGCAGTGTGTTTTGTGTGGAGTGCTGCTGCGCTGCAGTGCCAGCCGAAATGGCTGCGCCAGCTGAAACATCTGTGCTGGCATCCCATGTCTCTCCTACACCTGGGAATTTCTCTGTTCTGTGGGCAACAAAGATCCATCTGGAAATGTGGCTTGCACTCACCCTCTGCGCCTTCACTGAGAGATGCAATCCTGAGTTGGTCCTACCACACCATCTTCTTTTTCTGTCCAATTTCTTCTTTTAAAATCCAGTTTATTGAGAGGCCAAGGCAGGTGGATCACAAGGTCAAGAGATCGAACCATCCTGGTCAACATGGTGAAACCCCATCTCTACTAAAAATACAAAAAATTAGCTGGGCATGGTGGCGCATGCCTATAATCCCAGTTACTCAGAAGGCTGAGGCAGGAGAATTGCTTGAACCCAGGAGGTGGAGGTTGCAGTGAGCCAAGATCACGCCATTGCACTCCAGCCTGGGTAACAAGAGTGAAACTCTGCCTCAGAAAAAAATCCAGTTTAAATCCCTTTCGAGTTTTCCTTTCTCAAGCATCCCAGAGTAAGCTGGTATCTGTACTAGATCAACTCTGAAGCTATATAGTAAAGCATATAATGTGAATCAATGCTTACATTTTTGTTGTTATTTTTCTTAAAATATGTATTTTATGATTAGTTTATATTACTATTATTGTTATTTTTGAGACAGCACCTGACTCTGTCACCCAGGCTGAGTGCAGTGGTATGATCACAGCTCGCTGCAGCCTCAAACTCTCAGGCTCAAGCGAGATTCCCACTTCAGCCTCCCAAGTAGCTGGGACCACAGGCATGTGCCACCAAGCCCAGCTATTTTTAAAAAGTTTTTGGCAGAGGCAAGATCTCCCTATGTAGCTAAGGCTGGTCTTGAACTCCTAGGCTCAAGCAATCCTCCCACCTCAGCCTCCCAAAGTGCTGAAATTACAGGTGTGAGCCACTATGCCCAGCTTATATATTTTTATTATTAAATACAATAGAAATACAGAAAAATACAATGTGGGTTAGGGTTAGTGAATTATTAGAAGGCAGACACAATGAAAGACACAGAACTTGACCAGCTCTCCTGAAGGCCCTTCATGTGTTCATCCCAATCTATTTCAGAACATAAATCAGCAGCTGGTAGCATTATGGTAAATGGCAAACCCTACTCAAATGCATGTGCATGTTTCCTGGTGAAGTGTATCAGATATTTTGGCAGGTTTTTCTAAAGGCCATGCCCTCCATTCTCTCTAAAGGTTATTTGAAGCTGACAGCTCTCTTGATACATAACAGTCCTTTCTCAAATTTTTCATGAGCAAAGATGTTTTACATGGTTTTCATTTTTTTCCAGCCATCATTTTCTTGGCTTGAAGGTGTGTACATAGATGAGAAGATTTAAATGCCTTGTGTTTCAGCATGTTTATCCTAAAAAAATTAATCACAGTCTTATTAATAAAAAATATATTATTTTGCAGAAATATTCAATTCACAATCTCATACTGAGCACTGAACTGGAATAAACAGAATGGAAATAGAAGGACCGTTTTCTGGGCACTCTGTGGTTTGGGCAGAATTTCTTTAACATAATCGGACTTCACAAGATGCATACATGTCATGGAATAAAAGCTAGCAAGAATGCTATAGCTGTTTACCTTTGCAAAAAAATAGTTTGCTCTATTTAATTAATTAATTTATCTATTTAATTTTCCTTTTAAGAGACAGGGTCTTGCTCTGTCATCCAGACTGGAGTGCAGTGCATCACAACCATAGCCCACTGCAGCCTTGAACTCCTGGGCTCAAGCAATCCTCCTGTCTCAGCCTTCTGAGTAGCTGGGGCTATGAGTGTAATCTAGTTTGGATGTGTGTTCCTGCTGAAATCTCATGCTGAACAGTAATTCCCAATATTGGAGGTGGGGCCTGGTGGGAGGTGATTGTATCATAGGGGCGGCTTCTCACGAATGGGTTAGCACCATCCCCTTGGTGCTGCTTGCGTTGTGGTGCGTTCTCACGAGATCTGGTTGTTTGAAAGTGTGTAGCACCTTTCAGCTGCTCTTGCTCCTGACTCTGTCATTTGAGATGCCTGCTTCCCCATTCCTTCTGCCATGATTGGAAGTTTTCTGAGGCCTCCCCAGAAGCAAAAGCCACGATGTTGCCTGTACAGCCTGCAGAACTGTAAACCAATTAAACCCCTTTTCTTATAAATTATTCAGTCTCAGGTATTTCTTTATAGCAATGTGGGAATAGACCAATACAAAATGTGTGCACCACGCTTGGCTATTTTTTTTTTATTTTTTTTTTTAGAGATTGGGTCTTGCCATGTTGCCCAGGCCAGTCTTGAACTTCTGGCTTCACATGGTTCTCTTGCCTTGGTCTCCCAGCATGTTGGGATTACAGGCATGAATCACTATGCTCAGCCTGTGTTGTGTTTTAAATGCAATATTTGCCATATAGAAAATATGAAGTACGTCAAGCATAGTAATATGGGGACCTGCAAAATACCTACTGTTCAACATGATAACGATACTATTAACAGTATCTTCTATTTTATCTGTTTTTTTCTCTGTTTCATCCCTTATTCTCTGTTTCTACCTGGCATTCGCCACTATCCTGAATTTAGATTTTATCATTTCTTTATTTTAAAACTTGTATTACTATATATTCTAATAAGTCTAAACTGTGTGTGTGTATTCATGTAGATGCATATATTTAATTTTAAATTAGACATACATCTATACTCTTAACAGGTAATATAGAATTTGCTTGATTTTACATTTTTTAAAATGGTATCATAGAACTACCACTCCACCCAGGAATCCCAGTACTGGATATTTTCCCCAAAGGAAAATCATGTCAAAAACACACTTCCACTCAAATGTTTGTTACAGCATATTTATAAGAGCAAAGATATGGAATCAACTTTAGTATGCATCAGTGCATGATTGGATAAAGAAAATGTGATATATACATATACACACACACACACACACACACACACACACACACACACACAATGGAATACTACTTAGTCCCAAAAAAGAATAAAATAATTTCTTTTACAGCCACACAGATGGAACTAGAGGCCATCTGCATATCTTGGGTGAAACAACACAGAAACAGAAAGCCAAATACTGCATGTTTTCACTTACAAGTGGGAGCTAAATGAGGTGTGCACATGGACAGTGTGGAATAATTGTCATTGGAGGCTTGGAATGCTGGCAAGGGGGTGAGGGATGAGAACTTGTTTAATGGGTACAATGTAAGTTATTTGGGTGATGGTTTCACTAACAGTCAATACTTTATCACTATGCAGTATGTCCATGTAACAAAATTGTACTTGTACCCTTTAAATTTAGACAAAATCTGTGTGGGGTTTCACACCCAGGTGATAGGTTGATAGGTACAGCAAACCACTATGGCACCCATTTACCTATGTAACAAACCCACACATCCCTGCTCATGTGCCCCAGAACTTAAAATAAAATAATAAATTAAAAACAAAACAAAACAGAAAACAATAAAAATAGTATCATACTTTATAATAGTTTTGTGGACGCCCTTTTCCACTCAATTTTCTTTTGCTTATATTTATTCATATCTTTGCATGTGTCTGTATTTCATTTTTTTCTTCATTTTTTTTTTGACCACGAATCTTTTTCTTCTTTTTTGTTTTTTTTTCGGCTACAAAATACCCCATTGAGTGAGTGGACCACATTATATTTGTACATCTTCCTTTGATGGGTATTTGGATCCCTTCCAGGGTTGGCTATTTACCAAAAGGGACACCATGTGGTACATGTGTTTGGAGGTATGCCTGCAAGGTTTTTTGGTTTTGTGTGTGTGTGTGTGTGTGTGTGTGTGTGTGTGTGTGTGTGTTCTGAGATGGCGTTTAGCTCTCATTGCCCAGGCTGGATGCAATGTGACCTCAGCTCACTGCAAGCTCCACCTCCCAGGTTCAAGTGATTCTCCTGCCTCAGCCTCCCAAGTAGCTGTTATTACAGGCATGCACCACCACACCCAGCTAATTTTTTTTATTTTTAGTAGAGATGGGGTTTCACCATGTTGGTCAGGCTGGTCTTGAACTCCTGACCTCAGATGATCCGCCCACCTCAGCCTCCCAAAGTGCTGGGATTACAGGGGTGAGCCACCATGCCCAGCCCACCATGCCTGGCCCACTGGATATGTATGATATCCAGTCAAGCAAGGAAGTGCTGAAGCATAGGCACGTGACTATAGCTGACATGATGCAAAAATAGTTTTCCGCGAGGGACAGTGGTTCACGCCTGTAATCCCAGCACTTTGGGAGGCTGAGTCAGGTAGATTACTTGAAGTCAGGAGTTCGAGACCAGTCTGGCCAACATGGTGAAACTCCATCTCTACTAAAAGTACAAAACTAGCTGGGTATGGTGGTGCTTGATTGTAGTTCCAGCTACTTGGGAGGCTAAGGCAAGAGAATCACTTGAACCCGGGAGGCAGATGTTGCAGTGAGCCAAGATAGCGCCACTATACTCTAGTTGGGGAACAGAGTAAGACTCTGTCTCAAAGAAAAAAAAATTTCCAAATAGGTAGCATTAATTTCCACAACCAATATCATTATCTAAGTATTCTTTGTTGATCTAGATTCTCTTCAATGCTTGACATTTTCAAAATGTTGAAATTTTCGCTAATTAAATAAATATTTATCACATTGTGGTTTTATCTTTCCCTAAATTAACAAAACCAAGCATCGTTTCCAATGTTTTGAGGTCTTTTGCATGAAATGCCTCCTCTTTGACTTTCTGAGTTTTGTAAGGAGTTGTGTCTTTTCTATATATCTGAATCTTCGTATACGTCCAGGATATAAATCATTTGATTTCTTCTTTTCCAAAGAGTCTGTGCAGAGTTTTTCCTCCTAGATTGATATTTCCTTTACATTTTATTGATGGAGTCTTTCGAAAAACAAAAGTTCTTAAGGGTAAAGCTCTTAGCGTGGCATTTTCACCAACAGTTAATATTTTTGTGTCTTTAAAAAAGAATCCCTTTGCACTGCAAGATGAGAGGGATATTTTTCCTATATTTCCTTCCAGAAGAATAACTTTAATCCATCTGGAAATATGTGTATGTGTAGTGGAGGAGGGGATTCGTATGGTTTTCATGGTTTCCATATGGAAAACCAATTGTCCCAGCTCTATTTATTGAATAGTTCCTCATTTGCTCACTGATCTGTAATGTCATCTCCTTCCTGTTTTATATTATCGCATATGCTGACCCTAATGCTTCCAACAGGGAGTCCCTGTGCTTCTTTGCTTGGGGCGTTTATCTGACCGATGGAGCTCGACTATTGAACATACCTCAGTCAAGCCAGAGTGCTGGGCATCTAGGAGCTCTCACAAAGAACTGCCCTCAGCTAAGGACCGATGAGTGTTGAAGGGTAAGTACTCTCACTCGCCCATCCCACAGCTGGAGAGCATATTCTACTCTCTTTCCAAGGCTCTCAGCACTGCATCCTGATCTACTCTTCTTCTTCCTTTTCTTTTTTTTGATGAAGTTTCACCCTTGTTGCCCAGTATGGAGTGCAATGGTGTGATCTCAGCTCACTGAAACCTTTGCCTCCTAGGTTCAAGCGATTCCCTGTCTCAGCCTCCCGAGTAGCTGGGATTATAGGCACGCTCCACCACGTCCAGCTAATGTTTTGTATTTTTAGTAGAGACAGGGCTTCTCCATGTTGGTCAGGCTGGTCTCAAAGTCTTGCCCTCGGCCTCCCATAATGCTGGGATTATAAGCCTGAGCCACCGCACCTGGCCCTGACCTGACCTCCTCTTCTTATGAGGTGTCTTAGTCCTCTTCACAGAACACCGTAGACTGGGTGGCTTGTAAACAACAGCCGTTTATTCTCTCGGGGTCCTGGAGGCTGGAAGTCTGAGATTAAGGTGTGGGCAGGGCAGCTTCCTCCTAAAGCCTCTCTACTTGGCTTGTAGATTGTACATGCCGTTTTCTCCCTGTGTCCCTCTGTGTGTGTGCAGAGGGAGATCTTTGCTATTGTTTCCTCTTCTTATAAAGATTAAGACCCCTTTCTTACGATTTTACCAATCACCTCCCTAAAGGCTCTGTCTTCACATAATCTCACATGAGGGTTTCAGGCTTAAATCCATGAATTTGGGGCAAAAGGGCATAATTCAGTTCGTCATAATTATTCAATCAAAGTAGGTGATTGGCTCCTGGTAGGAAAGAGGGAATAAAAATGGAGAGAGTATTATATTAGAGAAAGAGAGATGAAAGCTTCACGAACAACTTTTAAGAAATGGGAGGGCCTGGGAGTGGGTGATTTGGAGAGTCGAGATGATGAAATATCATGTGATCTTTGGGTTGAGCATGCAGGACGGTGGCTAGGTGCTTTGAAATTCTCAAGAGCAAGTTTGAAATTGGAGCTTACTTCAGCCAGGGTTTTCACGCTGGGTGTCTGTGCTGGTCACCTGCTGGTGACATCCCAAGGATGTGATTCCAGGACTGAAGCTCATTTCTCCACTTTCTGTTGGTGCTTCCTGGCTCCTCACCCAAATAAGCTTCCTAATAGAACCTTTATATTAGCATTCAGTAGGTTAGGTGTGTTAAATGCATTTTAGACTCACAATTTTGGTTTTTTCTTTTCTTTTTTTTTTTTTTTGAGACAGGGTCTCGCTCTGTTGCCCAGGCTGGAGGACAGTGGTACAATCATAGCTCACTAGAGTCTCAACCTCCTGTACTCAAGCAATCCTTCTACCTCAGACTCCCAAGTTGGACTACAGGTGTGCACCACCATGCCCAGTTATTTTGTTTTTCTTCTGTAGAGACGGAGTCTCAGTATGTTGCACAGGCTGGTCTTAAACTTCTGGGCTAAAGTGATTCTCCCATCTCTCCCTTCCAAAGTTCTGGGATTTCAGTTGTGAGCCACTGCATCCAGCCTAGACTTACACTATTTTCAACTTATAATGGGTTTATTGGGGTGTAACCCTATTGTTAAAGTCAAGGAGCATCTGTACTTTGAACAGTTCTGGACAAGAGATACACATTAAATGACGAGGAACTGGAATCCTTTTTTGGATAGAGTGTTGCTGTTACTGTAGAATGAGTCACCTCATTTAGCAAGACCAAGCCATGAATGCACTTGAGTTACATTTTTAATACTTTCATGGACTCCTAAAAATCTCCAGTGTTCTTAGTTCTCAATTCCAAGAAGAGCCGCCTTGTAGACTCACAGCTGAGAGGCAGGCTATGGCGAACTCAGACCTGGAGAAGATGGAAGGAGTCCAGGGAGAAATGAAAAATGATGAAAGCTTTGGCAAAACGGTGGGAAAGTGTTCAAAGAATGTTTAAAGAAAAAGAAATGAACAGCAACAACAAGTTAGGAAGGAAATGGAACTGATTAAAAGCGTCATCTCTACTCCACTTCTGTGCCATGGAGTGGAGTCCCGCATAACTTGCCATTTAATTGAAACTTTAAAAACTCTGCAGCTCAATCAACTTCTCTTGGCAGTGAGCCCACAGAAAACTCAGAAGAATCTTTTCAGAACTATTTACGAGCTGTGCTACAGTCGATGAAGGTCTGCTTGAGGGTGGTGACAGAGGAGAGGAATGAGTGCGGGCCAGAGGCTTAAAGAACAGCATATCCATCCATGAGGGTTGTCGTAACAAAGTCCAGCACACCCGATGGCTCAAACAACACACATCGATTCTCCCACAGTCCTTGAAGCTGGAAGTCCAAGATCAAGGCATAGGCAGGGCTTATTCCTCCAGAGGCCTCTCTCCTTGGCTTGTAGATGCCGTCTACTCCTTGTGTCCTCACAGAGTCGTCTTTCTGTGTGTGTCTGTGTCCTCATCTTCTTATGAGATGTCTTAGTCTATTTCCGGATGCTATCACAGAATACCATAGACTGGGTGGCTCATAAACAACAGACATTGATTCTCTCACAGTCCTTGAAGCTGGACGTCTAAGATTAAGGTGTGGGTTCCTCCTGAAGCGTCTTGCCTTGGCTACGAGACACCATTTTCCCCCTTTGTCCTTACACGCTTGTCCCTATGCCTGTGCCTGTGTCCTCATCTCCTCTTCTTGTGAGGTGTCTTAATCCATCTCAGGCTGTGAGGCTTGGACCACAGACATGTACTTTCCCGCAGCCCAGGAAGCTGGATGTCTGAGATCAAGGTGTGAGCAGGGCTGACTCTTCTGAAGCCTTTCTCTTTGGCTTGTAGATGTCGCCTTCTGTCCATGTCTTTACATGTTTGTCCCTCTGTGTGTGTGCAGAGGGAGAACTCGGAAACCTTTTCGTCTTCTTATACATTCGCCAGCCATATCAGATTAGGACCCCTCCCTTATGATTTTACCTAAACCGAGTCACCTCCCTAAAGGCTGTGTCTTCACATAATCTCACATGAGGATTAACAGCTTCACCACATCTGCAGATACCTTTTTGCCAGATACGGTCACATTCTGAGGTTCTAGGGACTTGACATGGACATTTCTCTTCCAATAGTCTATGGTATGGAAAAGTGGAAAAAAAAGCAAATACCAAAACCTTTTCCTAAGAACCTGTTTCTTCTCCGTGTAGAGCTATGCTATGGGGACTGCTGTAAGTGGAAGACATCGTCTCCATACACACAAATTAGCATTCAGAAATGTAACTTTGCAAAGAGAAGAAACTTTCTCTGAGTTCCTACAAGCGGTTTTATGTAAGATTTGTTTTTTATTTTTTCTTTTCAGGACAGGGTTTAGCTCTGCCACCCAGGCTAGAGAACAGTCGCATAACCAGAGCTCACTGCAGCATCAAATTCCTGGGCTCTGTCACCCACACTGGAGTGCAGTGGCACAATCTTGGCTCACTGCAACCTCCACCGCCTTGGTTCAAGTGATTCTCCTGCTTCAGCCTCCTGAGTAGCTGGGATTACAGGCACCTGCCACCACGCATGGGTAATTTTTGTATTTTTAGTAGAGATGGGGTTTCACCATGTTGGCCAGGCTGGTCTCAAACTCCCGACCTCAAGTGATCCACCCACCTCAGCCTCCCAAAGTGCTGGGATTACAGGCATGAGCCACTGCGCCCAGCCAGTACAGGACTATTGTTTGGAAATGTGCATGGTAAAAGCTGCTCTTGGCAGAGAAACCTGCCCAAGAATCCCCTTTGAAGCTTAGAGGGATATTACTGGGATTATTGCTTAAGCCACGGGAAACGGGTTAAAAAAAATTCGTGAATGGTTTGCATAATGTAAAACAGGAAAGATGCCCTCAGGGGAAGTTAAAACAGCCACGGTAGGTCAGCCTTTGTTGCAGTCAGGGAAGACGGAGAACTTGGTTGTCCATGTGTACCTTGAATTGAGCTTCAGAAGAACAGGTCACTGAAATTTATCAGCAACATGATTTAATGGAGATTTTCTTGTGCATTCCGGAGGTTTTTATCCAGCATCCCAAGCTGTTAAAATTAATGTTTGAGGGCCCAGAATGAAAACAAGTTGTTTTCGTAAGCAGAACCTCTGCGGCTCCATGCTGAAGACATCAGGGTGTCAACGTTATTATGTGAGCCATTAATGATGGAAACAGATTTTCTACTCCTATTTTTTTTTTTTGAGACAGTGTTTTGCTCTTGTTACCCAGGCTGGAGTGCAATGGTGTGATCTCGGCTCATCGCAGCCTCCACCTCCTGGGTTCAGGCAATTCTCCTGCCTCAGCCTCCCCAGTAGCTGGGATTACAGGCACGTGCCACCATGCCCAGCTAATTTTTTGTATTTTTAGTAGAGATGGGGTTTCACCATGTTGACCAGGATGGTCTCTATCTCTTGACCTCGTGATCCACCCGCCTCGGCCTCCCAAAGTGCTGGGATTACAGGCTTGCTCCTATTTTCTTTTACTGATTCATTTGCTAAAGACATGTAAATGTTAAGCAAAATTCTCCAAAGGCGTTTAATCATAGAAGTGATGGCTAAAAGAAGCCAATGATTCTGAAACGTCCTAACGGTATATCTAGGCATTTAGGTGATTTCACTGCCTTCTTGAGACAGAATCTTTGAACAGAGAACATCATTTTCACTTCGTGTTGAATGAAAACATCATCATCTCCACATTATGCTAAGCCACTTAGTCACAAAACCAAGAGTGCACTTCTGAAATATTTTAATTCCTTGCAGCTCTAGTACATTTTCTTTCTTTCTTTTTTTGAAACAGGGTCCCGTTCTGTCACCCAGGCTAGAGTGCAGTGGTGTGATCGCAGCTCACTGGAGCCACCACCTCCCAGGTTCAAGTGATTCTCATGCCTCAGCCTCCTGAGTAGCTGTGATTACAGATGCCCACCACCACACCCGGCTATCTTTTGTATTTTTAGTAGAGACAGCATTTCATCATGTTGCCCAGGCTGACCTCGACCTCCTGAGCTGAAGCAATCCTCTCTGCTTGGCATCCAAAAGGTCTAAGATTACAGACGTGAGCCACCTCACCTGGCCTTGAATTTTATTTCTACCATGCTTCCCTAGAAATGTAAACTTGTCAAGGTTGTAAAATCATTAGTAGAATATAACCTAGCAATGCCCTTGTGAAATGATTATATTTATATTCCACATAACATCCTACTAAATATTTGTATTACGATTTAATATGTAAAAGGAAGAAAAATCAGCCAATGTTAGTGAAATAGGTTCAAAGCCACACAGCAAAGAAAACCTGCATTGTCTCTTCTCCAGAAACTCAAATGCCTGTTTTCTGCCAAAAGTGTAATTTGAACAGGAAAAAGTTAAGTGTGTTTCAGACATGTGTTATCAGACTTTGGCAGTGGACAAGTGGAAGAAACACCACACAAGGTCAAGGACTTCTTAGGATCCTTGGTGAGAAAGTGATTCTGAGATCATTTGCTATGGTCATTCAAAGACTCACCAACACACAATCAAGTGAGGTCGTGTTTGGAAGAGACACTCACGGGTTGATGTGAACATAGCAGAACAGTACAAGAGCAGAACGTGATGATGTTTCACAAAGTAAGAATTTTTTTTTGTAAATTCTGGAAAGTGACACTCTAAGTCAGCGTGTTTCTTCAACTAGCTGATCAAGTTCAGAGACCAAGAATTTGCCCAACTTCCTTCGATGTCCTCCTCTCTAAACAATGGTAAGGGTAACGTTATGAGATTTCTGAAAGGAAAGCCAGATTGCTTATCAAAGATGTGTGCCCACTGTGCCTTTCCAAGCTCCTTACTCTGAGATGGTCCAAGATGTGCTTCTGAGAAGGCTATTTTGATTGCCTTTGGTGACACCTTATGCAATGCAGACGTCATTTCCATCAAGGCATCTAGAAAATCTGTGCATAGGAGTGTGTCTCACTTTCCCTACTGGTGACCTGGAGGAAGCATTGCATTTTTGTAAAAGACACACCCATGTCTGCCACCTTCCATTTATTCTCTTTGAAGATGCATGACAGTCCTTTTCCTTGGTTCTTCAAAACTCTCAAATGGGAAGCAAGGCATGCTTCCTGGTGGTTTCACTTGCGTTGTATCTAGTCTCAAGCCTCTGGCATCTTCTCCACCCCAAGGCTGTCTGAATCTGTGTCCTGGAGTTTTTGTAGGGTCTGGCCCCATCATTATAGTGAACTACAATGCAGGGAACTCAACTGGACCAAGAAAGAGTCCCCGAGATGCATCCTTATGGCTGAATACCTCTGGGATTAGCAGGAATGAGGGTAAGCAAATTCTAGGTAAGACCCTGACACAAAGACACAGCTCAAATTTAGCCTCTGATGTAGTGTGGCTGTGTCTTTACCCAAATCTCAATTGTAGCTCCACAATTCCCATGCGTTGTGGGAGGGACTCAGTGGGAGATAATTGAATCTGGGGGACTGGTCTTTCCCTTGCTAGTCTCGTGATAGTGAATATGTCTCACGAGATCTGGTGGTTTTGTAAAGGGAAGTTTTACCACACAAATTCTCTTCTCTTGTCTGCCACCATGTGAACTGTGCCCTTTCCCGTCCACCATGATTGTGAGGCGCCCCCAGCCACATGGAACTGTGAGTCCATTAAACCTCTTTCTTTTGTAAATCTCCCAGTCTCAGGTATGTCTTTAAAGCAGCAGGAAAACAGACGAATACAGCCTCTCTGATTTACCAGTGAACACCCGGTGGGACCAGGATTCATGTCAGAGAATGTCCTTTATATTTGAGTCGATGTGGATTCTCTCACTCTTCTGCCCCAGCTTGGTGTTTTAAATTTCTATCTCTAAAATCCATTTCTTCCCACACATATTTGCTGCTGCAAAGTTCAGTTTGCTAGTGTATGGGGAATAAACACATGGTAATTACAGCCTAAGCTTTACCATGCAACAACAATGGAGAATGGAGAGGGCTGTCCTCCCTCCCTCCCACCCTCCTTCCCAGCAGCTTAATGCAAAGAAACTTCTGCTGTTGTAGAACTCTCTTTTTTGTTCCTGCCTGATCCTTTAAAGTCAAGAGTTTTGTTATTATTAAGATCACTATTATAATTCCTCTTCCAGTCATCCACAAAGAACAAAATTCTTAGCTAACCTCAAAGTCCCTTTATTTGCATGTTGCCCATGATGACAACAGGGGAGTTTTGGTGGTCAGGACCCCACAGGATGAACCACAGGTTTTTTTGTTTATTTGTTTTGAGACAGGATCTTGCTCTGTTGCCCAGGCTGAAGTGCAATGGCACGTTCATGGCTCACCACAGCCTTGACCTCCCAGGCTCAAGTGATCCTCCCACCTCAGCCTCCCGAGTAGGTGGGACTACAGGTACCTGGCACCATGCCCGGATAATTTTTGTATTTTTAGTAGAGACTGTATTTTGCCGTGTTGCCCAGGCTGGTCTCAAACTCCTGGGCTCAAGTGATCCACCAGCCTCAGCCTCCCAAAGTCCTGGGATTCTAGGCGTGAGACATCATGCCTTGCCAAACCCACACGTTTGATTTAGTTTTTCAAGAACAGTTTAAGAAAAAGCAAGACTTTTTTGTTTTGACATTTTGCCATTTTTATCATCAAGAAAGCTTTGCTCCTTGCAGAAATGGCATGTCATCTCACCCTGGGACAAATGGCGTCTGGTGAGATGCTAAGTAGCTGAGGTTATTGGTGTTATTTGCAAGGGATGGGTGCTGATGATCGCCATTACACTGGGTTTCCCTGATGTTCAGATAACTCCAAAGGAGACATTGAGTGAGGACCATGAGTAAGGATGTGGGAAAACCCCACGGCTGGGATGCCAAGAGTCCCACCTGGGCTTATGTGCACTCTGTACCGGGAATTGCCCACCCTTTTCCCAAAAAAATAATGAATATTTCACCCCTTGTTTAGCATATAATCAAGAAATAACTATAATTATCCTTTGTCCAGCAGCCCAGGCTGCTGCTGTGGCCTATGGAATTGCCATTCTTTACTACTGCAACCTCCACCTCCCGGGTTCTAGCTATTCTCCTGCCTCAGCCTCCCAAGTAGCTGGGACTAGGTGTGTGCCACCATGCCCAGCTAATTTTTGTATTTTTAGTAGATACGGGTTTCACCATATTGGCCAGGCTGGTCTCAAACTCCTGACCTCAGGTGATCTGCCTGCCTTGGCCTCCCAAAGCACTGGGATTAGAGGCCTGAGCCACTGTGCCTGGCCAGTCCTTTACTTTCTTAATAAACTTGCTTTCCCTTTGCTCTACAGATTCACCCTGAATTCTTTCTTGCATGAGTCCCAAGAACCCTCTCTTGGGGTGTGAATGGGGACTGCTTTCTGGTAATACTCAGAACAGGAAATGAGTAATTATGGGGATCTTACTTCTTAAAACAAAGCAAGACAAGATAATTCCTCTTAAACTGTGTCCCACATGTGTGAAATAAAGACTTAAAATAAGACCCTAAGGGATCTCCTCAATTACCTAGGAATTCCCTGGGAAGTAGATAATTATGAAGTGCTTTAAGCAAATAACTTTATAGAAAAGGAGTTTTCCTTGTCAGCCATTCTTTTATTTTTCCTAGTGGAGTCCTGTGTTTGTTTATGTACAGCTACACACACACACATACATGGAAACTTACATGTACACGCAAATACCGGTTGTCAGCTCTGGGGAATGTTGTGTTTAGTATTAGCCACTGAGTTTGTTGGGTTCCAATCATTTGTCTAGAGGTGAGCAGGTGACCCAATCTAATTTATGTCTAAAGATTGAAGAGAGGCAACCTAGGATTGGAGGACAGGGAAACAGGGGGGACAAGGTGCAGTAGATTGTCATGGAAACCAACAAGAGTCCTGGCCTCAATCCACACCTCTGTTTACTGATGTGGATTTGAATCCACTTCCATCCATGGATATCCAAATGGAAAGTTTCTGAGACAGCTTTCAAGCAATTTAGAAAGTTTATTTTGCCAAGGTTAAGGATGCACCTGTGACACAGCCTCAGGAGATCCTGAGAATGTGTGCCCATGGTGGTCAGACTACAGCTTGGTTTTATACATTTTAGGGAGACATGAGACATCAATCAATACATATCAGATGTGCATTGGTTTAGTCCAGAGAAAGGCAGGACAACTTGAAGTGGGTGCTTCCATGTCATAGGCAGATTTAAAGATTTTCTGATTGGCAATTGATTGAAAGAATTATTATCAATAGAAAGGCATGTCTAGGTTAGGATAAGGGGAGACCTACGTGTTGTCATGCAGAGAAAGCCTCCAGGTAGCAGGCTTCAGAAAGAATAAGTTGTAAATGTTCCTTATTAGAATCTGTTCTTTCAGTAATTCAAAAATGGAGGAGGGTATCATGAGGCATGTCCAGTTTCCCCTTTAT
This sequence comes from Leontopithecus rosalia, assembly GCA_028533165.1. Taxonomy (NCBI): domain Eukaryota; kingdom Metazoa; phylum Chordata; class Mammalia; order Primates; family Cebidae; genus Leontopithecus; species Leontopithecus rosalia. The sequence continues at coordinate 1,265,036 of CM052670.1, forward strand.
GGTCTGAACACATTTTTCAGGTTATCTTTGTAATGCCCTTGCCAAGAGGAAGAGTCCTTTCAGATGACAGGGAGTGAGGGCTTAGAATTTTATTTTTAGGTTTGTAGATACAACTATTCCATCTATGCATACAAAGAGCTATCTGTGATACAAGAAAGACACCCAATGGACAGAGTATCATTATGTATACATTTGACTCTAGAATTCACTCTCATTTTTCTGGCTAAAGGGGCTATCATACAATCCACTAGGCTCAGAAAGATTCACCAAGAAATACAATGGGTTCTTCGCAAAAGGCAAGAGTCGAATGCTAAGTTGATAGCTGTTTTTAATCATACAAAGAGCTGTGTTAAAATTGAATAATGGGTGTGTAATAATATAATCTCTTCTTTATGACCTCACATCATTATGAAATAGGAGCTCTGGCTAAAGCTCTCCCACATGGGAGAAAATTAAGTTGGTAAAAACCAGTTTCTAACATAATGGACAACTGAGAAAAGTTTTGGGATTTCCATTACAGCAGATTTTCTAAAGATTCAGTTAATGTTTTCTGCAGGATTCCTTAACATTCCTAAATTCAGTTGAGTACCAGGATATTATAAGGCTTTTCTGTTTTTTTTTCTAATAATCTGTTTTTGGAGAACCTTCTCTGCCACAGCCATTTTGCTTGGGGCCAAGAATATAATGATCACACGGATGACACATTCACTCTCTTTATGAAGTTTACACACACGCTGCAAATAGCAAAGTAGACAAAGAATTAATATCAGTAAGACGACTGACTCCAGAGAAAAGTCCTGACTCCTTAACTACCTAGGAAGTAGCAAATACAGATTGCTTTTGTTTGAAGATGTCTTTATATCTGGAGATAGGAAAACCCTCAAAATAGGACATTGAAAGTCTATTAACATGGAAAGTCTATCGTAAGCCAGTCAATACCATTTGTAATCTGCATTGTGTAGTGCACAGTTCTGCTTTCCTAACTAGTCTTTTTTTTGATAAGCAGGTTTGTGTATTAGTCAGGGCTCTCCAGGGGGCAAAACTAATAGGATCTATGCATATATGTAAGGGAGTTGGCCAGGCACAGTGGCTCATGCCTGTAATCCCAGCATTTTCCTAGGCCGAGGCGGGTTGATCACGTGGTCAGAAGTTTGAGACCAGCCTGGTCAACATAGTGAAACTCTGTCTCTACTAAAAATATGAAAAATTAGCTGGGTGTGGTGGTGGGCATGTGTAATCCCAGCTACTCGGGAGGCCGAGGCAGAAGAATCATGTCAATCTAGGAGGCAGAGGTTGCAGTGAGCTGAGATCGCGTTATTGCACTGCAGCTCAGCTGACAGTGCTAGACTCTGACTCAAAAAAAAAAAGGGAGTTTATTAGGGAGCATTGGCTCACACAATCACAAGGTGTAGTCCCACAATAGCTGTCTGCAAGTTGAGGAGGTAAGGGAGCCAGTAGTGGCTAAGTCCAAGTCCCAAAGTCTCAAAAGTATGGAAGCCGACAGCGCACCCTTCAGTCTGTAGCTGAAAGCCTGAGAGCCCCGGCAAGCCACTGCTGTAAGTGTAAGAGTCCAAAAGTTGAAGAACCTGGAGTCTGATGTCCAAGAGCAGGAAGCATCCAGCACGGGAGAAAGATGGAGGCCAGAAGACTCAGCAGGTCTGCTCTTCACAACTTCTGCCTGCTTCAATTGAGCCATGCTGGCAGCTGATTTGATGGTGCCCACCAACATTGAGGGTGGGTCTTCCTCTCGCAGTCCACCAACTCAATGTCAATCTCCTCTGGCAACACCCTCACAGATATATCCAGAAACAATACTTCACCAGCTATCTAGGAGTCCTGCAATCCAATCAGGTTGACATCTAATATTCACCACCACAGTTGAGAAGCAACTTAGTTTATAATAATCTGCTATAGCTGCCTGAAAACAAACCTAAGAAGTAGGTCTTAGATCATGACTTCTCTCCGTATTATCAAAATTAGGACAAATCTTTTTTTATTACATGTCTGGGACTGACAAAACAATCTCCATTAGACAAAAATTAAACTGTTAGCTATAATGACCAGTGCTGAGAAGAACGAGGAAGTGGGAAGGGGGATGCATGATGAAAAATGACTTAATGGATGTGAGGTACATTACTCAGATGATGGATACCCAAAAGCCCTGACTTCACCACTATGCAATCTATGCCTGTAACAAAATTGCACTTGGACCCCATAAACGGACACAAATAACATACTTGAATTTGCTTTTAAATGCTTTTTAAGCACTATTTTTAATGCTGTCTTCACTCAAGTTAGAAAATGGTGTCAAATTGAAATAACTCACAAGGATTTCGTGAAAGTGTGGTAGATCCAGGCTGACATCTCTTAGCTTGGCAAGCAGCACCCAAACACCTTGTCTTTCCTAATCTAAAGGCCTGTCCTGTAACCTTGTCAATGAGTGTAGTCCACTATCGAACTCAAAGTAAAACAAAACCCTTTGCCCCCTGCCCATGGGAGCTGAAGCGTGGAATTGCAACTAGGTCTGGAGAGAAATGCAAGAATATCTGATAAGTGAATGAATGGATGCCAGTAGGCCATTAATGAAAGCCTCGGTTGCAAAAACGACTGCTTGTCTTGCATGATTTCAGCTGCAATAACAAACTACCAAAGACTGGGTGGCTTATAAACCACAGAAATTCATTTTTCATGGTTCTGGAGGCTGGAAGTCCAAGATCAAGATGCCAGCAGCTCTGGTGTCTGGTGAAGAAACTCTGGTTTGTCGACAGCTACATTCTTATTGTGTCCTCACATGGCAGTGGGCAGAAGGAGGGAGAGAAGGGAGAGGAGGGAGAGAGGGGGGAGAGAGGGAGTGAGAGAGAGAGAGGAAGAGAGGGAGACAGAGAGAAAGGAGGAGAGAGAGAAAGAGAGAGATGGGGAGAGGGAGGAGAGAGAGAAAGTGAAAGAGAGAAAGAGAGAGAGAGAGGAGAGAGAGAAAGCCCAGAAAGGGGGAGACATAAGCATTGAATCAACAGCACCCACATTTAAGGTATTGGCCATTTGGGTGCCGATATTTTGAGGGAATTTTACTTCTAATCCAAAATTAGATCTGTCTTCTACCCAGAATCCACGTATTTTCTGTTTTCATGGATTAAGTCCTGCTTCTTCTAGAGAAATGAAGACTCGGTGTGTTGACTTCACTCACTCTGAAGGGCAAGCAGAGTACAGTCTTTTTTAAATTAGTATTATTTTATATTTTTAATCACAGATCGAGGTTGTGCAATTTTTCAACCCAGGAGTACTTTTACTTGGCTTTAGGAAAAGGTCCTTTGAAGTTTGATTATTATTTTATTTTATTTTTTAAAAAAAGGTCGTTGAGAGGTTGGATGGACTCTCACGTAGCACAAAGGAGCTTTTTCTTCTTTGCAGAAAAGCCTGTTGCTTGAATGCGTGTCTTTAACTAAACTTAAAAGCAAATGCTATCAACATTTTAGATAAAATCCTTTTAATCATCCTCCAAGCTGAGCTCTGCTTTGCCGTGGATTCGCTGTTGTTGTGTGTGATTTGCTGCACTTCACTCTGATAACCTTGAACTATGTTCTCAGTTTATTATGCCAAAAAACAATCAAATTATACAGCAAGTTATTTGGTAAAGTGAGTCTGATTATTGCTTAAATCACAGTCATGTTTTCATGTTGGTATACTCTTCTCTCTGTGAAATCATGCATTTTTAATACCTAAGAATAGTAGTATATATTATTCTACAGTTTTGCTACCCACACATTGAGTAACATAAAGATGACTTCCTATAGTCCATGTATTTTCTTCTGTGCTTACTTAAAAAAAAAACACTAATTAGAATCTACATTGCCAGAAAACGTGTTGTTACACAAAACCTGGCCTGTGTTCTTGTTACAGCACATGTATTTAAAAAGAGATGCTTTCTTCTCCACTGGGGAAGAAGATATGGCTGATACTGAATCTGTCTTCTCTTGAGTCTTTTTTTTCACCCCACTTCTTGTATCTCTCTTCTTTTAACTTGAAAGAACAGGAGTGGAGGTTGCTCCCAACACACAGCATTCCAAAGGAAAGACATTCTTAGATGAGAGCCCACCAGCCTTCTCACTCTCTGTTTCCTTCCAACGTTTTCATAAACGCCCAGATTTTTCTTTTCGGTATAAAGTCATTTTTCATGGGAAGCCTGGAAGCGTTGTTGAAAGAATATGTAGTGCTGTTTTCTCTATAGCTCTGACTTAGTTCCTGCAGTACATTTAGGTTAAAAATCATAGAGTTCTAAGGGAGGAAGCTGAGGAAGAGAATGAACCAAAACCCGGGAATTATAATCATTGTGTGAAGTTTGTTTTGAGATTAACAAAAACTCTCAGATTGGTGCAAAAGTCATCGTAGTTTTTGGCCAGGAGTGGTGGCTCACACCTGCAATTCCAGTGCTTTGGGAGGCCAAGGCGGGTGGATCACTTGAGCTCAGGAGTTCAAGACCAGCGTGGCCAACGTGGAGAAACCCCGTCTCTACTGAAAATGCAAAAATTAGCTGGGCATCGTGGTGCACACCACTAGTTCCAGCTGCTCAGGAGGCTGAGACAAGAGAATCACTTGAACCCAGGAAGTGGAAGTTGCAGTGAGTTGAGATGGTTCTATTACACTCCAGCCTGGGTGACAGAATGAGACTCCATCAAAAAAATTATAATAATAAGTCATTGCAGTTGTTGCAAGTACTTTTAATGGCAAAAGCGGCAAATACTTTTGCATCAACTTCATAATTCAACAGTAGAATATGAAATGGAAATAGTGTTAATTAATCAAGTGTATCATAGCTAAGAACATGAATGTTAAACTCAGCATCTGTGACTGGCCTTTTTGAGTATTTCAGTGCCACAGTTCCTTCTTGTCTTCAGGGAAATTTGTTTTAAGATAAATACCCTGGACAAAGGAACGATTTGCTCTCTCAGTGGATTGAAGCATGATGGTGTGAGATTTCACCACAGTACCCAGAATGGCACACAATTTAAAATGTATGCATTGTGAGGCCAGGCATGGTGGCTCACGCCTGTAATCACAGCACTTTGGGAGGCTGAGGTGGTTGTATTACCTGAGGTCAGGAGTTCAGGACCTGCCTGGCCAACATGGTGAAACCCTGTCTCTACTAAAAATAAAAAACTATCAAGGTGTGGTGGCAGCACCTGTAATCCTAGCCACTCAGGAGGCTGAGACACAAGAATCGCTTGAACCTGGGAGACAGACGGAGCTTGCACTGAACCGAGATGGTGCCACTGTACTCCAGCCTGGGCTATAGAGTGAGACTCTGTCTCCAAAGAAAAAAAAATTGTAATAAATAAAAAATAAAATGTATGCATTATTTCTGGAATATTCCATTTAATATCTACAGACTTCAGTCAGCCATGGTAACTTAAACTGCAGAAAGTAACACCAGAGGTAAGAGGGGAATACTGTAATTCATGAGTTTCAAATATTCATTGAAAAATCATGTGAATTGTAGTTTTTTTTTTCCTATCACTGTGGTGGTGTGAGCATCTCTGAGGCTCAGCTTCCATGCACATCAAATAGAAAAGCAAACTGTATCTAAGACTTCTTCATCTATTATGCTTGTATCATTTCATCGTCTCTACTGAAGGTAAATGGTTCCAACCCATACCATTTTTATTAAGCTTGCGACTATGGTAATTAGCATTTTTAAAACTCATTGTCATCTTTAAAATTTTTTAAACCAATATCAGAAGACACCTGCAATAAAAATGTAAATAACAGGTTTCAAGTAAAAGGTTAATTTTTAACCTGAAGCCCTGTGACTTTTTATATTATAAAAAAACTGTGAAATTATTTTGTTTATCTTGGAAAGTAGTACTAGATGATAGAAGTGGTTAAATCTTACTGTTTAGAGTGAACTAAATTTATTCAAACATTTCACTTCTGCTAAACACAAAACAGAGTTTGCAAAGAACTATTTCCTTCAATTTTTTAAAAAAGTTATACTTAGGTTATTTTATTTCCATGTTTTTAAATTTATAGCTAACTCATCAAAATATTGTTTTCTGATATCTTTGATATCCAAGAGACATTTGAGTTCTGTTTACATAAAAAGAAAATATCATATTTTCCAGAATTAATGAACTTGAGTACACTCAGGTTATTTTTTTAAGAAACCAGACATCCAAGGAGTTTGATTAAACTGTGTTCTGATTAGATTATTTATTCATTATTACTATGTATGCTTCCACCATTAAATAAATTGTTTGAACTTGCTGATAACATCAGGATTTCTTTTCTTGTGAAACAGGGTCTCACTCTGTTGCCCAGGCTAGATTGTAGTGACACAATTATAGTTCAGTGCAGCCTGGAACACCTGGACTCAAGCAGTCCTCTTGCCTCGGCCTCTCAAGTAGCTAGAACTACAGGTGTGTGCCTCTACACACTGCCAAGTTTCTTTAAAAACAATAACAACAACTTCTGTTAGAAACTAGGTTTCTGTGTTGTCCAGACAGGTCTCAAATTCCTAGTCTCAAATGATTCTCCAGGTTCAGCCTACCAAAGTTCTGGGATTATAGACACAAGCCTAGCCAGAATGTATTCATATTTTTGACATTCTCAATATTCTTCAACTAAAGTATGGTGATGATCGTATTTCCTTGAACCAGACACTCCCCTTTATAATTTCTGAGTGCTAACAATCATGGCCAGATGCCCACACTTGAATGTCAACATAGCACATGATCAGTTTCTAAGAAGTTACGCTGTGCTATGGTCTGAATGGATCTCCCAAAATGTGTGTGTTAAAAGCTTAATCCTGGCTGGGTGCGGTGGCTTATGCCTGTAATCCAAGCACTTTGGGAGGGTGAGGCACGCAGATCATTTGAGGTTAGGAGTTCAAAACCAGCCTAGCCAACATGGTGAAACCCTGTCTCTACTAAAAATACAAAAACTAGCTAGGCATGGTGACTCACACCTGTAATCTCAGCTACTCGGGTGGTTGAGGCAGGAGAATAGCTTGAACGCAGGAGGCAGGGGCTGCAGTGAGCTGAGGAGATTACACCACTGTACTCCAGCCTGGGTGACAGAATGAGACCATATCTCAAAAAACAAACAAAAAAACCCTTTATCTTCAGTGCAACGGTGCTTGGGGGGTGGCGCTCTTGGGAGATGTTTAAGTCATGAGGGCTTTACCTTTATGAGCAGATAATAAAATAAATGAGAGGAAAGGAGTTTGATTCCTCTCTTGCTCCTCTCCCTTCTACCACAGGAGAATGCCACAAGAAGGTCCTTGCAAGACACTAACACCCTGATCTTCAACTTTCCCTCTTCCAGAACTGAAGGAATAAATTTCTGTTCTTTATAAATTACCCAAGTCTTGAGTATTACACGATAGAACCACAAAACAGACCTAGACACCATGCCCTCCAGTGTCTCCATCGACAAAGTGATTTGGTGCAATCTTCATAGATCAGTCTTCCTAAATTGCTGTTTTGCTCTTGCCAGTTCTCATTTCCAAAATGTTTTAGCAATTCCCTGCTGACTAAAGGATGGAAGTGCAGATGAAAGTTGAGAACTAGAAGACACCATAGGGCTATGCTCTCTACCCCTGCACATAGAAATGAAGAAAGCATTCTGCTAGTGAAAAGTCCTATTTGTTGGCTAATATTATGATTGTATCTTGAGATTACTTGGTGGTGATAGATGGTGCATTACTCCATGTGAACTGGCCTGCTAACTTTCTATGTTCTTCCAGATTTTACTTTTTCTCCTCTTAAAAGTCAGGATCTCACTCTGTCACACAGACTAATGTGCAGTGGTGCAATCAGAGCTGACTGCAGGCTGGAACTCCTGTGCTCAAGCAATCCTCCCACATCAGGCTCCTGAGTAGCTTGGACCACAGGCTCACACCATTGTGCCCAGCTAACCTTTTCTTATTTTTTTGTAGAGATGGAGTTTCACTATGTTACCCAGGCTGGTCTCAAACTCCTGGGCTCAAGTGATCCTCCTGCCTTGGCCCCCCAGAGTTCTGGGATTACAGACATGAGCCACAGCACCTGGCCTTGTGTTCTTTCATGTTTTAGCAACTTTGCCTGAAGGTGTGACCTCAATAATTTTCAAATGGTAATTTTTATTAAAAATAAGCATGAAGTGTTGCAGCATCAATGTATTCTCTTTTAATAACATTGATTTCCTGCCATTAATTTTCTCTTTATAAAATGTATGTGTGGAATATAAACACCTTTGCAAAATCAAACATCACCCTACCAAATACAAAATAATAATAATGATAATAATAGTAATAAATCAGAAATAAATAAAATATGTAATCCTAAAATAAATTTCTTCCATAGCCTCATATAAGTCAACTCAAAAGTGATCTTGGCTGGGTGCACTGGCTCATGCCTCTAATCCCAACACTTTGGAAGACTGAGGTGGGAGGATCGCTTGAGCTCAGGAGTTTGTGACCAGCCTAGGCAACCTAACATGATCTCATGTCTACCAAAAAAAGCTATCTAATATGCCACATGCCCTTCAGAAACTGATATACTATACTGATAATCAACTCTAAATTAACAACGTAAGACAGGTGCATAGTACAAGTTTTCCTCAATTCAATCAAATAATAATCCAAAATCCGAAATTCTGAAAGAACAGAATAGTCTTGGGCACCAAACCATGCTTTACAAAATACTCTTAGATGGCTTGAAAAATCTATGGATCTTCTTATAATACTAGATTTATTAGATAGGTCCAGTGGACTGGTAGACTTTTTTATGGTTGTATGCGTTTTCCCTCTTTTTAATTGTTATTTTTGTTTTGAGTTCTGGGGTACATGCAGAGGATGTGCAGGTTTGTTACATAGGTAAATGTGTGCCATGCTGGTTTGCTCCACCTGTCAGCCCGTCACCCAGATATTAAGCCCAGCATGCACTCATTAGTTTTCTTGGTGCTCTCCCTCCCCTGCTCCCCCCACACAGACCCCGGTGTGTGGTCTCCCTGTGTCCATGTGTTCTCATTGTTTTGCTCCCACTTGTAAGTGAGAACATGTGGGGTTTGGGTTTTTGTTCCTGCATTATTTTGCTGAGGATAAAGACTTCCAGCTCCATCCATGTCCCTGCAAAGGACATGATCTCATTCCTTTCCATGGCTGCATAGTATTCCACAGTTTATACGTACCATGTTTTCTTTATCCAGCCTACCATTAATGGGCATTTGGGTTGATTCCATGTCTTTGCTATTGTGAATCATGCTGCAGTGAACATATGTACACATGTATCTTTGTAATAGAATGATTTCTATTCCTTTTGGTATATGCCCAGTAATGAGATTGCTGGATCAAATGATTTTTATGGTTCCAGATCTTCGAGGAATTGCCACACTGGTTGTGTGCATTTTCTACTGCTTCATAACAAATTACAAACTTGGTTGCTTGAAACAGTCCCCATTTATCATCTCAGCGTGCTATAGGTCAGATGTCTGGACATGTCCTGGCTGGATTCTCTACTCAGGGTCTCCCCAGACTGAAATAAAGGTGTCATCAGGGTTGCAGTCTCATATAAAGCTGGGGGCCCTTGTCCCAGCTCCCAGATTGTTGGCAGAACTGAGTTCCTAGAGGCTGAAGGAGTATGCCTCCAACATCTCACTGGCTGTTAGCTGGAGCCATTCTCAGCTTTTACAGGTAACTGGCCCTGTGGCCCTTTCCACAGCATGACAGTTTTTTGGTGGGCAAGGTCAGCAGGGGAATGTCACTGCTACTTTGGATGTCTGACTTCCGTGTCTCTGACTCTAGACCAAGGTTTAAATGGCTCATGTGATTCGGCCTAGCTCCCTTTCATCCACCTATTTGGAACATTAATTATGTCTGCAAAATCCCATCACAGTAACACCCAGATTCGTGTTTGATTGAACAATGCGTGTGCTCACCAGGGCCCAAAATCTTGGCAGCCATCTTTGAATTCTGCTTCCTTTAATTGCCTATTCACACAATGAAATATTACACCACAGTCAGGAAGAATAGATAAAAGCCACGAGGAGGCTGGAGACCCAGGGAAGGGTTGATGTTGCAGCTTGAGTCTGAAGGCATTGAAGGCAGAATTCCCTCTTCTCCAGGGACCTCACTCTTTTCTCCTAAAGCTGACTGGATGACACCGATCCCTACATGAAGATCTAGCCATGGTTTCAGGAGCCTTGAAGGGCTGAGAACCACTTTCATTGTGGGAGGCCATGTAGAGGTTGGACACAATGATTTAAACATCCAGAGTCATCTATCATTTTGTATCATAAATAGCTGGTCTAAGTACAGGGTCTATCAAGCTGGTAACTGGTGACTGTCTAGCCCATCAGTTGGCGTGACCACAGAAAGGTGCTAAAATCCGGGACTGATGACCTAGAAGGACAATGGCAAACATCACCTTTCTTCATGGGGGCATTTCCAGCAGAAACACTGTGCATTCACTGCTCCACCTCCCTACCTACCCTTTACAGACTGACTTGTGTTCCTACTAAATTCATATGTGGAAGCCTAACCCCCAGGACCTCATTTAAAGATAGGGTTCAAGACGCTATGACTGAGATGACTGCATTTGAACATAGAGTCTTTCAAGAAGTACTTAAGGTAAAATGAGGCCCACTAGAATGGGCCCTGATCCAATAGAACTGGTGTCCTTACAAGAAGGGGAAATGAGGACACAGACACATAGAGAGGGACAACCACATGAGGACACAGGGAAAAGAGGATATCCACAAGCCAAGGAGAGAGGTCTCAGGAGCAGCCAGCTCTACCTACACCTTGCATATTTCCAGCCTTCAGAACCATAAAAAGACAGATTCTGATTTTTAAGCCACCAAGTTTGTGAAACTTTGAGACAGCTTTAGCAGACCAGTGTGCTACCCTCACCAGCAAAAGACAAGTCTAAGCTCTCGGCCAGGTATGATGTTGTGGTTGAGTCTGGGACTCTTGAGAGGGTGCAGCCGCATGCATGGGGCTAGTGTCTTAATAAAAGCGATCCCAGAGAGCTCCCTCGCCCCTTCCACCATGTGAGGTCACAGCGCGAAGGTGCCGTCTATGAACCAGGAAGTGGGTCCCCACCAGACACTGAATCTGCCCAGCCTTGATCTTGGACTTCTGAGCTTCTATAACTGTAAGCAATAAGTTTCTGTTATAAGCAACTCAGTGTATGATAATCTGCCATGGTAGCTGAAAAAGCTAAGAAGCAAGTCTTAGAGCATGACTTTGCCTTATGTTATCAAAATTAGGACAAATACTTATTATATGCCTGCAACTGACAAAACAATCTCCATTAAACAAAAATTAAATCATTAGCTATGATGATCAGTGCTGAGAAGGGTGACGGAGTGGGAAGGGGGATACATGATGAGAAACGACTTAATGGATGTGAGGTACATTACTCAGATTATGGATACCCAAAAGCCCTGACTTCACCGCTGTGCAATCTACTCCTGTAACAAAATTGAACTTGGACCCCATAAATGGACACAAATAACATACTTGAATTTGCTTTTAAATGCTCTTTAAGCATTATTTTATTTAATTATTTTTTTTGTGAGACAGAGTCTCATTCTGTCACCAGGCGCCAGGCTGGAGTGCAGCAGCACGATCTCCACTCACTGCAACCTCTGCCTACCGGGTTCAAGCAATTCTCCTGCCTCAGCCTCCCAAGTGGCTGGGATTACAGACACACACCACCATGCCCAGCTAATTTTTATATTTTAGTAGAGATGGGGTTTCACTATGGTGGCCAGGATGGTCTCCATCGCTTGACCTCGTGATCCCTCCACCTCGGCCTCCCAAAGTGCTGGGATTACAGGTGCAAGCCACCGTGCCCGGTCTTAAGCATTATTTTTAATGTTGTCTTCACTCAAGTTAGAAAATGTTTGGTGTCAAGTTGAAATAACTCGCAAGGATTTAGTGAAAGCATGGTAGATCCAGGCCTGTATGTGTGCTCGGTATTTCATTAGCCATCTGGCTTTACGAAAGCCGTTTCTACTGGCATCAGTTTTTTTTCAGCTGCAACACGAAGGCATGCATTAAATAACTCTTAAGATGCATTGCAACTATAAATCGTTTGATAATTTCCAAGATTCACTTGGAATGCCATTTCCTGCATGAACTTGCATTTAGTTTCATATGTTGGAGGGAGTTGGAGGGGCGAAAATGAGATTTTATTCCAGGGAGGGATATAAAGGGTGTTAAACATTTTTTTGCTATGTAAATATACAGGTCAGCTTTGCAGAAATTTTAAAGATTTTGCAATGGGAAGCACAGGGTCTTTGGCATCTCAAGAGAACATCTATAAACCTTAGTAATATGGGAAGAATCACAGGGTTTTCAGGTTTGCAGTTTTAGGAGGCTTAGAAGATTAGGATGAGAATTTCTTTAGGCTCCAGAAAAAATTGTCTCTCTTTTTTCACACCTGCTTTGTGGTGTTTCTTTAGGGTTTATTTTAACAGCCATGTGCACTCGTGATTTTATTATAAACCATGTTAAATCCTTTGATTCTATGTGGAAGTACATGGAGTGTAAATTATGTATAAATGAGCATACATTTGGCTATCCTAGGCAGTTTTGTGGTTTGTGGCAGAAAATTGCTGTGTGAGAGCACCTAAGAGGAGAGATGTGGCGTTTGATGTCCAGACACAGATAGGGCTCAGTAACCAGTAGGCACGGAGGAGAAGGAAGGTCATTATGTTTTCTTCCTGCAACAGCTTTCTTGGGATATAATTTACATACCACACAGTTCTCCCATTTATTTCTTATTTAGTTTTATTTTTTATAGATAGGGTCTTACTGTAAAGAACTGAGATTACAGGTGTGAACTACCATATGCAGCCCAGTTCTCCGATTTAAAGTATACAACACAATCATTTTTAGGACATTCGCAGTTGTGCAACAATCACCACAATCAACTTTAGAACATTCTCATTAATTCAACAAGAAATTCCACGCTCTTTAGCTATCCTTGCATTATTTCTCCAATTACCCCTCATCCCACATCCCTTGGCAACCACTCATCTGCTTTCTGTCTATGGATTTGCTTATTCTGAACATTTCCTGTAAATGGAATCATACCATATATGGTCCTTGGTGATGAGTTTCTTTGACTGAGCTTAACGTTTTCAAGGTTTATACACATTGTAGCCTGTGTCAACGCTCCTTTTTTTCTTCAAGGCTGAAAAATATTCTATTGTACGTGGCTAGAACACATTTTCATGATAACATTCAAAGACTCAGAAACAATTCTACAGGCTATCCAGGTCAAATTCTAGATGTGATTTCTCCTGGCAAAGCATTCTCCCTGAACCCCCATAGCTGATGGCTGTATCAGGCCCTGGTTCCTGGTAATGACAGAGAGTGACATTAACTCACCTCTCTTTCTTGGGTCTCACAGTTGTCTGTGTGATCACTTTCAGCACACTGTGGAAGGGAAGTCTTGGTTTGGCTAACTGCAACATCCAGATGGCTCAGATCCTGATCAAAAGAGCTATTTCATTAAAGACAGGGCAGGTGGAAAAGCAAAGGTCTTATAAACAAATTATGACAGGCTGCTCCCTTTCATTTTCTTCCTTCCTCCCTTTCCTTCTTCCCTCTTTCCTACTTGTCTTTCTGTCTTCCTTCCTTCCTTCTTTTTTCTTTCTTTACCTTCCTTCCTCTCCTTCCCTCTCTCCCTTCTTCTCTCCCTTCTTTCTTTCTTTTTCCTTCCTTCCTCCCTCCCTCCCTCTTTTCTACTTGCCTTTCTTCCTTCCTTCCTTTCTTCATTCCTTCCTCTCTCTCTTGCTTTTTCCTTTCTTTCTTCCTTTATCTTCCTTCCTTCCCTCCCTTCCTCACCCCTTCTTTTCTTTCTTTCCTTCCCTTTTTTTCTTTCTTTCTTTTTCTTTCATCTCTTTCTCCCTTTTCCTTCCTTCCTACCTTCCTTCCTTTGTTCCTTTTCCTACTTTCTTTCTTCCCTCGATCCCTCTCTCCCTTCTTTCTTTCTTCCTTCCTTCATCTTTTTTCTTTCTTTCCCTTCCTTCCTTTCCTTACCTCCCTCCCTTCTTCTCTCCCTTATTTCTTTCTTTCTTTTTCCTTCTCTCCTCTTTTTGTCTCTTTTTCTTTCCTTTTTTCTCACTCTCTTCTTTCTTTCTTTCTTTCTTTCTCTTTCCTTCTTTCCTTCTTTCTTTCTTTCTTTCTTTCTTTCTTTCTTTCTTTCTTTCTTTCTTTCTTTCTTCTTTTCTTTCTTTCTTTCTTTCTTGACATGCTTTCACTCGACTCTGTTGTCACCCAGGCTGCAGTGTAGTGCAGATCATAGTTCACTGCAGACTCAAACTCATGGGCTCATGTGATCCTTCCACCTCAGCATCCCAAGTAACCGGGACTACAGGTGTGTGCCATCATGCTTGGCTAACATTTTTACTTTCATTTTTGTAGAGGCAGGGTTTCACTATATTGCTCAGGCTGGTCTTGAACTCCTAGGCTCCAGTGATCCTCCCACCTTGGCCTCCCAAAGTGCTGGGATTATAGGTGTGAACCACCTTGCCTAGACCCCTGTCTTTCTGAAGGACTGAACACACCACTCAGGTCAGCCAAGGCAGAGAGATGTCTTGAGGCCAGTAAAACAAGCAAGGAAGTGAGCCCTAAGAGGAGGGACTTAAGAGAGGGCCACAAGGCCACTCTCACTTCAGACACCAGTTGCAGGTTGAGAGGAGTTCCCAAAGCTACCCTCAAGTTTAATAGTTCCCTAGAAGGACTCACAGAACTCACTGGAAGCTGTTATACTCACATTTGTGGTTTATTACAGTGAAAAGATGACAGATCACAATCATTCAATTGAAGAAGTGGATGGGATAGGGGTCCAAGCCAAGTACCAGAGAGAGCTTCTATTATCCACTCCCCTTAGAGTCAGGGAAGTGTTGGTTTTTAGGCATCAATATATGACAATATGCATGAAGTGTTGCCAACCTTGGTGTAGTAGTTCACTTCTGCCTTGTTATAAAGAAAAAACGGAGTCTGGGTCATTTATAAAGAAAAGAGGTTTAATTGGCTCACAGTTTTGCAGGCTGTACAAGAAGCATGATGCCAGTATCTATTTCTCAGGAGGCTTTCAATCATAACAGAAGGTGAAGGAGAAGCAGGTGTCTCACATGAAGGGAGCAGAAATGAGAGAGTAAGGAGGGGGCTACACACTTTAAAATGACCAGTTCTCATAAGGACATACTCACTATCACAAGGACAGTACCAAGGGAAATGGTGTCAAACCATTCATGAAAAATCCGCCCACAGGATCCAGTCACCTCCAATCAGGCCCCACTGCCAACATCAGGAATCACATTTCAACATGAGATTTGATGCACATCCAAACCACATAACCGGGCACATCACCTGAGCCTTGGGGTTCAGAGAGCTTGCTGAGGCTCCATTGTGATTGATACTGTTTATGTGGCTGGCCATTCTCCAGTCTTACTGGAGGTCTACCAATACCATGGAACCTGAATTGCATTGTTACTAATGGATGTGGCTACCTTTGCTCCAAATCACATTGTTGGATGACCCAACGTGAACCAAGACACCTACAGAAACAAAGACCCTCCTGTCTTTGTTTGGCAGACATTCCAAGGGCTTAGATGTCAAGTCCTGGAGCCAATGCCAAAGCCCAGACCTCTCCTTGAGCAAGGTTAAATTCTTTACCTCAAGGTATGCAGAAGTGAACAGGTTCAGGTAAGGCAAGGAGGGACATCAGGAGTAAAACAAGGTATCAAGTGGTCCCTCAGAAGAGGAGATAAAGTGACCATGATGCAGCCATTTTTCCCAGTTGTCATGGTGGCTTCATTTTGTACTTCTCTATAGCTGGAGGTGGGCAACTCACCTGCAGCTCTCAGAATGGTGAATTCAATCAACCCCATAGTTAAACTGCTTCCTGGGATGCAAACTAATCTTTTGTCCACTTTTCTTCATAAATTACATCCACATTGTTTGATATAATTCATCAGAGCTTGTCCATGGGCCCAAATGTTGGCATAAATGCTCCCAACAACATGAATCCAGCCAAGGAATAATGCCCCAATTTGATGGTTGTGAATATCCTTCTATTAGTAAGTTTTAGAGGAAATTAAGCATCTAAAATGGGTATCCTTTGCTGGTGTGAATGTAAGTGAGTACAACCTCTGTGGAACACAATATGAAGATTTCTCAAAGAACTAAAAATAGAAATACCATTTCATCCAGCAATCCCACTTCTGGGTATCTACCCAAAGGAAAATAAATCATTGTATCAAACAGATACCTGTGCCTGTATGTTTATTGTAGTACCATTCCCAATAGCAAAGATATGGAATCAATGGAAGTGTCTATCAGTGGAGGATTGGATACAGAAAATGTGATATATCTATAGACAATGGAATACTATTCAGCCATGAAAAAAATAAAAAGATGTTTTTTCAGCTATGTGGATGGAACTGGAGGCCATTATATTAAGTGAACAAAGCCAGACCCAGAACGACAAATATCACCTGTTCTTACTCATAAGTGGAAGTTAATGTGTATATGTGGATGAAAAGAATGGAATGAGATGATGGAGACTCAGAAGAGTGAGGAGGTGGGAGGGAGATGATGGGAAATTAGTTAATGGGTACAATGAAATGGATTACTAAAAGCCCTGCCTTGATCATTATGCAGTTTATGCATGGAATAAAATTGCACTTGCTAATAATTAATTAATTATTATTCATTTAAAATTAGAAAAAGATAGAGAAAATGTGTACCCTATCTTTGTTAAAATCCACAAATATTAAGACCTTTTGTTCTCCTCTATTTCAAATTTTGTTCACCCTCATCTACGGCAGTCTACGTCAGTGCTTGAGAGGAATTGGAGCTCACCTTGAAGATGCATTTGAGATTGCTCCTCAGGAAAAAGAGTCGGATGTCTTCAGCTCATATTTTCAGAAGAGAAAAATCTCCTTGGTCTTAGCCTAACCACCATGCAGAAATGAATATAAACTCTGCAGGAAAACTCTTCCATTGTGGTCAGCTGAATAATGGCTACCCCAAAATGTCCACGTCTTAATCCCTGTGCAGTAGACAGACAAAAAGGCCCCAAAGACGTCCATATCAAACCCCATGTAGTAGACAGAATCGGCCCCAAAGATGTGGTGGGCAAAATAATGTACCCAAAGATGTCTGAATCCTAATCTCCATGTAATAGACAGAATAAGGGCTCCAGAGGTGTCCACGTCCTAATTACCATGTAGTAGACAGAATAATGGCCCCAAAGATGTCAATGTCCTTATCCCCATGTGGTAGACAGAATAGTGGCCCCAAAGGTGTCCATGTCCAATTAATATGTTGATTTACATGGTAAAGTAGACTTTGCAGATGAGATCAAGTTAAAAATCTTGAGATGGGGAGATTATTCTGGATTGTGTGGGTTCAATGTGGTTCCAATGGTTCTTATAGAAGGGAGGCAGGGATTCAGAAAAAGAGAAAGAGGAAAAGGGACAAGGAGACTGGAGGTTGGTGTGATGGAAGAAGGAAGAAGGCACCACAAGCCGAGGAATACAGCAACCTCTAGAAACTGGAAAAGGCAAGGAAGTAGATTCATCCATGGAGCATCCAGAAAAACAGTTTTTGCAGACATCCTTATTTTAGCCCAGTGAGACTCAGTTGAACTTCTGTTTTGGCCACTGAAATGAAGCCCTTTCCTTGCTAAGGCACAATACCTAGGCCAGCAGCCAAAGGTGTTATGGTTTAAGGTCCTCAGTGGCCTGTGAGTGTCAATGTTGGTACCTTTGGCTGTACCTACAGCCAGTAGCTGCAACTCCATGTCACGGCATAAGCTGCCGAAAACTTGAAGGTCACAGTCACATGCAGCCAGAACTCTGCACATGGGACTACACAAGAGACTCTGATATTTTGGAACAGCTCAGAGTTCATTGTTTCTCAGCATTCTTGTCAGGGTCTCCTAGATGATGACTTTGGGGCCTCTGAGATGCAACTCATGCATGCCCCCGCTCACCGCCACTGGATTAGGAGCCTACTGCCAAGTCTGCAGGGGGCTTGGGGAGAAATAAGGACTTCTGTCTATCACTGCTCCAGTTACATTGGAAAGAGAGTTTGTCACATGACCAAAGCAAGCTCCCCCTCCCCCTGCATATGAGCCTATGCTACTGAGTGGAAGGAAAAGAAGCTCAAAGCTGCCTTCTCTTAATATCCTTCTCTGACTCTGACTCAGTGATTCCCACCTGCAGGTGTAAGATGCTGAGAGGACACACACCTCTTGTATGGAGGGAGGGAGAGAGAATAAGGAATAAGGGAGGGAAAGAGAAGAATGAAAAAAGAGAGAGGGAGAGAAGGAAAGGAAGGAAGAGAGAAGAAAGGAGAAGAGAAAGGGAGCGGAGGAAGGAAGGAAGGGAGGGGAAAGAAAGGAAAATATGAAAGGAGGCAGGGAGAGTGAGACAGAGTCAGAAAGAGAGAATGAGGAAGAAAGAGTGGAAAAGAGAGAATAAGAAGAGGGAAATGGAGAAATATTAAAAAAAAGAAAGGGGAGGGACGAAGAGAAAAATAAGGAAGAGGAGAAGAGAGAAAGAAAAAGAGGAAGCAGACGGGAGAAAGAGAAGGCAGGAAGAGAAAGGAAAAGAGGGTGAGAAAGATAAAGGAACTCATGGTAAATAGAGAGAAGGGAGAAATGGAAAAAGAAAGAAGAGAAAAGAGAGAGCATACTGGGAGAGAGATGAGATAGAGAGATATGAATGGAGGAAGAAAATGAGGAAGAGAGAGAAGAATAAGAAGGAGAAGAAGAAGGGAAGAAGAAGAGGAAGAAGGAGGAGGAAGAGGAGGAGGAAAGGGAGAGAGAAAGAAAAGAGGGTGAGGAAGAAAGAGAAGTAAGGAAAGAGAGCCCAACAGAGAGAAACAAATGCATAATCACAGAAAGGAAGGGATGGAGAACAAGAGGAGAAAAGGAGAGAGAGGGAAGGAAGGAGGGATGGAGGGAGGAAGAGAGAGAGCATGTGCTTAAAGAAAAGTTACGGTACCAGCTATCATTTCCTCCAGAGGCCAAGAAAACTCTCTCTGCTCGCCAAACCCCACTGAATATATTTGAAAGAGCTAGTAAAAGACAAAATTTCTTTGTGATTACACCCAATGAGACACACCAGTTGCATATCCTTTCCTCCTAACAGCCCTCAAGAAATACCAGTCCTATAATGTAATACAGTTGAATCTCTAAGAGCTGTTTAGGAGCAAGAACTCAGCTGACAGGATTTCTGGAAAATTTCTCCTGGCTTGTCTCTAATCAAGCAATGTCACCAAGAGGCGATTGTTAACCCCACTGGTGTTGGATTCCTCATTTGGAGAAACAACAGAATGAATCCTGGTTTATCCTCAGAGCTCCTTTTATTTTCAAAGTTCTATCTCCTAGGTAAAGATTAAATTTCTGTATTTTATACTAAACAACACCAGGGTTCTACTGGTGTTTGTCTGACCATCAGAATATCTTGAACTTGCTGGAAGAAGTTAGGGATCATTCATGGTCTCCATCCTAGGTGTTTTGGGGGGTCTGGAGGAGGTTGGGGCTGTTGTGCTACGGAGACCATGATTGACTTCATGAGGCTTGTTCTGATGGTTCATAACAATGGGGTTTGAACAAGAAGATGAAGGTGATGTGACAGGGTTAGATCTTGCAGGAACTCAGCTCACTTTGGGCAGAGAATGGGTGTAATGTCCCCTGAGAGTCTGGACCTGAGAGTAGAGGGCAGCCCATGCTTGGACGGGGATTAGTCAACACATGTACAATTACATGTCATTGACCTTAACATGAGATGTTCACCTCTCAGCCCAAATGTCTTACCCAAACCTTTCTGGGTTTGTGGGTTGGAGGACTAGCTCTTGGTGGACTGGATTATTGGTTTGGTGATTGGGTGTTGCATCTCTAATACTGTGTTCATCTTTTGTCCTTCTGGCTTGAATTTTGGGATGAGGTGTTCCACAGTGGGCAGACCTGTGGAAACCTACCCATAAAAGTCCCAGAAAGCTGAGAAGCCAAAGAAAGAGGCAGACACATCTAGTTTCTTAGAGAAAAAAACATTCAATAGGTACTTAGAAACAGAAACCATGTTTGTGTCTTGGGTGGCAGAGAGACAAGATGGTGGATCTCCACACCATTACCCCCAAATAACCCAGGGCTTATATACCATGGGATAAGGGTTGTGTAGGATGATTGTTTAGGGGCAGGATTTATGGCAGGGACATGCTCTTAAACAAGGAACAGTCCATAGAATAGAAATTTTAGCAGTATGCCTGGAACTAGAGTCAATCGGAAGTCAACATGGTGGATTAGCATCCAAGATGGAGTGACGTTAGCCTCCACATGAAGATGAATGATGCTCCTGTCCTAAAACATGGGAGGGCTGACACCTTGGCACTGGCCACAGTTTGTCTTCGGGACTCTCAGCAACTTCAGACCCCACAACTACAGGAAGAAGCTTCCTACTCATGTTCTCTGGCACTCCAGAGCCTCTCTGTTTCTGAACTGTACTGACAATCCCTGAATCTTCACATGAGTTCCTCACTGCTTCCCTCATCCCAGCCATGAGGCTTCTGCATAGGCACAACCACGTGATTATATTATCAAAGTCTTGCCTTCCAGCTGAAATAACCTTATAGGAAATTGTTTTGACATTTCAATAAATAAAACCTCTTGAGAAGAACCCAACTCAGATAACCTTTATATTAAATTCTGCTGTGCTATGGTAAGATAATCATAGGAGTACACTTCCAGTCACTGAAATTTTAGGGAAGAAAAGGGGAAATCTTACAATATAAGCCCACTCAGTTCATGCATTCCTAGAAGGAAAGGTTGAGTTTACACAGCTTGGCTTTTTCTCAAGTCCAAGTCTAGTCAAGAGGCAGTCTTTATAAACAATGATACACAACTTTGCTGGGGAAATATTTGTTTGGAAAGAAATGGAGGATAATTCAAAGGAGGTGATTGAACCCTTAGTACAGTGGGCTTTGAATGATGTGTTGTGTAGTGTTTATTTCTTCCTGCTGATGAAGGAGGGTGATTAAGGGCTTTTCCTACCTTAAGGTGATGAAAGTGGTATTTTCATAACATTAATCTGGCAGCAGAATGCAGATAGTTCTGAGCCTCCCCACCTGTCCTGGGTGTATGTAGAGCACCTGGGGCCACGTAAGTCCAAGAGAGAAAAGTATACATGCAAAGCAACACTTTAACCGTATGTCTAAGACTAAATATAACTCAGAGAAAGATAATATTGGGAAGAGCACCAAGAACTTAAGACATTTGCACACACTCCACATCAGCCATCTTTTACATCATCTCTAGGAGCATGAGAGCTCTTTCACTTAATTTTGACCAATTTAGATACAGTTTACCTTCACAATATTAGGGCCATATAGAGCCATTTCCCAAAATAAAAGAGTTTATACATTTGATCCATCCCTGGTTGTGTTCAATGTTCTAGTTCATGCTTTGTTGGTTTCCTCAGATGCAGCTGAATTTATAAACATTCTGAGATGTCCCATAGATAAAGGATTCAACCTGCTTAACTTCAACTCTTCCACCTAGCAGCCTTGCTTACAAAATGACATGTAACCTATGAGTTGGTTGAAGTTTTCTCATTAAAAAAAGCCATGTTGAAAACCAATTTATAGGTTCCAAAGCAGAGAGTATTACAAGGATATACTCATTTGCACTTTGAGACACTGAAAGACTTGGTGTCTAGGCGATCTGGGATAATAGCCTAGTTCTAAGCACATTGTCATTGATGCATTTATTGGCCATAGACCTCCGTGTGGCTAGCCAACTGTAAAGAACACCATCCACCTCAGTGGAAAGCAGGTGAAAGGGACAGATGCCTCAACCTGCTCAGCATTAGTAATAGGATGAAACCAAATGAATAAACCCTGGGCTTACCCCTTAGGAGACAACTTAAGAACTGACCTTCCTTTTCTATTTTTCATTCTGTATTGAGATTGCTTTCTGCTAGTCTACCAATATATATGCCATCCATTTTTAATGCAAGAAAAAATACACATACAAACCTAATACATACACATTTGTTTATGTGTGTGTACACATATATGTATGCATATATGTGTGTGTGTATGTGTGTATATATATATGTGTGTTTGTGAGTATTAGGTAAGTATGTGTGTATGCATGTGTATTTTTTCTTGCATTAGAAAAAGATAACAAAATCTTTGACCACAGGGTTTTGGGTAAAATACTCCTTTATTTTATGGAATAGCAACCTAGTAAAAGAGCATGAATGTTCAAAGTTATAACGTCAGAATTCCTCAAGGATCAAAGACTTTTTCAGCCCAGGGAGCATCCAAGAGTAATTCAATGAGAAAATGGGATTTCTTTCCCTTGTGGGGGTTTCTCAATGGCTGTTTCCTCATTTAAGTGACATTTGGACAGGAATAAAATGGGAGAGTACCTCACACCAGTTAGAATGGTGATCATCAAAACGTCAGGAAACAACAGATGCTGGAGAGGATGTGGAGACATAGGAATGCTTTTACACTGTTGGTGAGAATATAGATTAGTTCAACATTGTGGAAGACAGTGTGGCAATTCCTCAAGTATCTAGAACCAGAAATACCATTTGACCCAGCAATCCATTACTGGGAATATACACAAAGGTTTATAAATCATTCTACTATAAAGACACATGCACACGTATGTTTATTGCAGCAGTACTCACAATTGCAAAGACTTGGAACCAACCCAAATGCAAATCAATGATAGACTGGATAAAGAAAATGTGGCACATACACACCATGGAATAGTATGCAGCCATAAAAAAGGATGAATTCATGTCTTTTGCAGGGACATATATAAAACTGGAAACCATCATTCTCAGCAAACTAACACAGGAACCGAAAACCAAACACCACATATTCTCACTCATAAGTGGGAGTTGAACAATGAGAACACATGAACACAGGGAGGGGAACATCACACGCTGGGGCCTGTTGAGTGATGGGGGACTAGGGGAGGGATAGCACTAGGAGAAATACCCAATGTAGATGACTGGTTGATGGGTACAGCAAACCACCATGGCACGTGTATACCTATGTAAGAAACCTGCATGTTCTGCCATGTACCCCAGAACTTGTATAATAAAAAAAAATGGAAGAGTACATGGTCCTTCCAAAGTTCCTGAATTTTCATTGCAACCATCTTGGAGGTGTTCTTTTGTGAACAATGTTCCCACAACTAGTAAAGCTTTGCCTAATTAAAATCTGTAAGATAGAGACCGTGCATACAGACATCTGATAAATATTTACCTGAGTTGGTAGGTTGCAGAAGGAGTTGCTTTGAATAACTCAATTTGGTGATCCACAGTGGATTGAGTGGATTACTCCCAGATCCTCTCCAACCTTTGTGGTCAGTAAATATGTCCAACCAATTGGTATGGAAATGGCCATGTGGATTTAACTGTAAGACCAAGGCACGTGCAGTGGACTTCTTTCATCCTGAAAGAAATTAGATCAATTTCAGCATTGACAATAACATCTGAGCTTGGGTTGCTTGGCTTTAATGGAAGCAGGTTCTTTGGTGTGCAGAAAGAGAGTAGATATATATAATTTTGTGTTTGTTTTGTTTTGTTCCTGCTTGGGAGGAGGGAGTGGAGGAGGAGAGAGAAGCCAAGAATTGAATTCCAGGGTTATCCCCGGATGATGGGACCAATGACAAATCATCACTAGTAGAGAGACTAAAATGAACTTAAGGGAAAATAATATTTTATATCAAATTTTTAGCCATCTGTGTAGATTGACTATTTGTGTCTCCCTCATTCTCTAAACCTTCTCAGCAAAGCCTGAGGCAGACAAAGAAGTCTTGTATGAATTATTTCATTAGATTATTCCTTAGTCTTTCATTCATTTCTGGAGGAAATAAAAGAGTCGGGATTCTGTGACTGGTTCGGCAAGGGGCAAAACAGAGACAGTGCATGGATGTTGGACATATGATCAACAGAATGAACTAATGAACTCCAGACACATCCCCTTACCCCCATCCATACTTTTTATTTACTGGAATCCTGAGAAAAGCATCCACTGCTCGTCATTCACAGAATGGGACTTTGAGTGGAACTTAATCCAGGACTTAATATGAACATACCTGGAATGTTCATTAGAGCACCTCTTCTCCAAATATGATATCATGGGAGTGAATGAAGCAAATCGTTTTCTTGGCCACTTGGTTTGTAGGTCATTTTATCTCATACCTGGAGAAAAATGTCAGCCTCACTCTATGGTGAAGTCTTAGGATAACATCTCTTATGTAGAAGATGTGTGTTTGCCTTCCAGCTAACCTTCCTATAATAACCTTATAGGAAATTGTTTTGACATTTCAATAAATAAGCTCTTTGAATAAGAGCCAGTACAAATAACTTTTCTATTAAATTCTGCTGGTCTATGGTAGAAGTTTAATCATAGGAGGTTACTTCCATACACTGAATAGTCAAAATAAATATCAAAAGTTCTCTAAGAACATAATGAAGCTCATCCAGCTCATTCATATCCGGAAGGAGAGGTTGAATTCATGTAAGTTGGCCTTTTCCCAGGTCCTAGGCTGGTCCTCAAATCCAGCCTGTATTTTCTTTACCTTCAGTGGTACTAGAAAAAAACGTCTGGAAGGTTTAGAATATGAATAACATCAGAAATAATCAGAGAAAATCCGCCGGACATAACAAGGTGAGAACCAGCTATACATGACGAGTTTGTGCCAATTTTCATTTCCTAAGGGCAGCTTTTATAAAAGTCATTA
This sequence comes from Leontopithecus rosalia, assembly GCA_028533165.1. NCBI lineage: Eukaryota > Metazoa > Chordata > Mammalia > Primates > Cebidae > Leontopithecus > Leontopithecus rosalia. Next base: position 1,289,806 of record CM052670.1, read on the forward strand.
TTTTATCCCATTAAACGCTTGGGATGACATGAATGCATCCCATAAGTCCTTTATCATAATTAGACCCCATTTTGATGATTTATGACCGCAAATATTTTTTGAGCAGAATTTCAGAGATTTATTTGGAAAGACAAATTCTGATATAAATTGAAATTCACTGAAACATTAATATATACACATACATACATATATACACACATATATACTTTTTAATATAGATACTGTTTTTATATATGCTGTTTTACATATATATATAATCCTACAGTTCCATGTTAATGGTGTGTGTGTGTGGAGAGAGCATGGCACATGTATGTGTGTATATGTGTGTATAAGTAGTACATATATGCATGTTTGTTTTGTACATATACATGTGTGTATATAGTACATGTGTATATAATACATATGTGTATATGTGTTATATATAGTACACATGTCTATATGTGTGTATTATATGGTACAAATATATTTGTATGTGTATGTGTGTGTGCATATATAGTGCATATGTATGTGTATATGCATATACAATGTAATATATATGGGTTTATATGTGTGTGTGCATGTGTGCACAGCATATATGCATACATACACACATACATATGCAAACACGCATATACACCAATATATTACTTTATATATATACACACATACATATGCACTATATACACATTATAACTATATATTTCATATATAATAGTATACATGTGTCTGTATATGTGTATATCGCATATGTATGTAAATATTAGTACATATGTGTATATAAAGTACATATATGAGTACGTAAGTATGTGCTTATATAAACTACATTATATGTGTATATATGGGCATACATAAAGTACTTGTGTATATATGTGTTCATATATAAAATACATATATGTGTGTGGTATATATATATGTGTATATGCATATATATTACATATTTGCGTATATTAGTACATGTGTGTATATGTGTAATACATATATGTGTTTGTATGTGTGTGTGTATATAGCATACATCTATGTGTGTATATAAAGTATATATGTGTGTATATATGTGTATGCATGCATAGATAGTACATATATGTGTATGTGTGTTTATATAGTACCTATATGTGTGTGTATGCCTGTGTATATACATAATACCTATATGTGTATATATTAATATATGTGTATGTGTGTCTGTGCAGACAAACAAAATGTCAACATTATCGAGTATTGTGGGGTAATAGACCTAGGTTCTGCTCCTGTGTTTGATTTTGAGGTAAATCTTCGTGTAGTCCATGACTAATAATAAAATACGCATAAAATGAAATAATTATCATAATCCAAGGAGCAATGCAGTGTTCAGTTCATCACAAAGCCACACGTATTCACAGTTCATGTTTGATTGAAGGCTGAAGTTGGGATCTGAGCAATGCAGTGTTCAGGTCATCACAAACCCACACGTATTCACAGTTTATGTTTGATTGAAGGCTGAAGTCGGGATCTGCTCACGTGTGTTTAATCTGCTTCCACAACATCTGATCCAAACTTCGCATGCTTTCAGCGAATCAAGACAAGTAAAGGGACAGGCCTGTGGGGTTTCTGAGAGCAGAGTGGCCCCTCGGAGGCACTCACTGGAAGCCTGGGTGGCCTGTGTCCCCTCAGGGTCTCACTCAGTAAGGCTGCTTCCCCACGCTGATGTGTGATAAACTTAAATAAGAGGTTGCTTCATTTTTGCTCTTCGTGGAAATGAAATTATGCTTATTTTTGGTTCCAGTTTCAATGAAATATTGTTTTCAATCACATTTCTAATTGAATTTTATTGTCTTGTTTTTTCTGCTCCCCCAAGAAAATCGTGAAAGCCACAATATATCTATTTGAAAATACATATATTCAAATCTAATCTCAAAAATTATAATAAGAACTCTAAGGTCACAAAGAAGAGAAAAACAAAACGTTTCTATTTTTTAGTATTTCAGAATGTAGTTGGAAAAAGTGGTGTTCATACAACCAATAAGGAATCAAAGACTATAAGGTCAGTAAGAGGGGTCATGAACAGACACCAGGGGAGTGGAGAGCAGCGAGATGAGTTCTGATTTAGGGAAATTAAGAGGCATTTTAGGAGGAGCTTGCACTAACTAAGGCTCTAAAGCCGGAATAAAAATTTACATAATAAAAAGAAACCAGAGACTCCTCAAACTGGAGGTGGCAGAAACAAAGAGCAGCACAGAAATGTGAGGCCCCACACTAAGAGAGAAGAGCGAAGACTGGATCGCCAGCATGGTGGAGTCGAGGTGGGTGCGGGGGATGGTCAAGAAAGACAGAGACAGAGAAAGACAGAGAGAAAGAGAGAAAGACTGAGAAAGAAAGAGAGAGAGAAAGGAAGGAAGGAAGGAAGGAAGGAAGGAAGGAAGGAGAAAAAGAAAGAGAAAGAAAAAGAGCAAGAAAGGAAGAGAGGGAGAGTAAGAGAAAGAAAGGAAGAGAGAAAGAGAGAGGTGGGAACAGAAGGCATATGTGTGTGAGAAAAAGGGAGATGGGATAGTCAGTGCCAAAGAGAAACAATGAGAAAAACAAATAGCAGGAGAGAAAGAAAGACAAACAGAGATAAAGATAGAAACAGTGAGAGAGGCAGAGAGAAAGAAGGAAAGGAAAAAAGAGGAAAAAGACAGAAACAGTGAGTGTGTGTGAGAGAGAAACACAGAGAGACACAGGACTTACAGGGTGCTGGAGCACTAGCTGTCTGGAAACCATTACAAGCTATTTATTCTTTCTTTATTTTTCCAGAATGTCCAGCATGTAATTGAAGAGATTAACATTGTGTAAGGGAATTCTTTGTCTGTTAATCCTTTTTTTTTTTTTAAGAGAGCTTTGCTCTGTTGCCCAGACTGGAGTGCAGTGATATGATCTCAGCTCACTGCAACCTCCACCTCCCAGGTTCAAGCGATTCTCCTGCCTTGGCCTCCTGAGTAGCTGGGATGACAGGCGCCCACCGCCACACCCAGTTACTTTTTGTATTTTTAGTAGAGACAGGGTTTCACCATGTTAGCTACGCTGGTCTCAAACTCCCGGCCTCAGGCGATCCACCTGCCTTGGCCTCCCAAAGTGCTGGGATTACAGGCATGAGCCACTGCGCCTTGCCTGTCTGTTCATTCTTATGTTTTTACTATCTCCTTCTAAAATACAAATGTTTGCAATTTCCTCACCTTTTTTTCCACACAGGTAAACATCAAATTTACTATTGGAACCATTTTAAAGTGGCATTAAGTCCATCCAGAAAGTCGTGCATCAGCACTCTCTAGTTTCAGATTTTGTCATGATCTCAAATACATGGCCACTGTATCCAGATGGCTATCAGTGGATAAGTGGATTAAGAAAAGATGGTCCATCCTTAGAATGAAGTCTTACTCAGCCAATATTAGCCCATTTTCACACTGCTATAAAGAAATACCCGAGACTGTGTAATTTATAAAGAAAAGAGGTGTAATTAGCTCATGGTTCTGCAGGCTGCACAGGAAGCATGACGGCTTCTGCTTGGCTTCTGGGGAGACCCCAGGAAAATTTCAATCATGGTAGAAGGTGAAAGGGAAGCAGGAACTCTTGAATGTCTTACACGGCTGGAACAGGAGCAAGAGAGAGAATGAGGCAGTGCCACACGCCTATAAATGACCAGATCTTGGGAGAACTCACTCATAAATAGTACTAAGGGCAATAGTGTTAGATCATTCATGAAAGATTCACTCCATGATCCAATCACCTTCCATTTGGGATTACAATTCAACATAAGATTTGGGTGAAGACACAGATCCAAAGCATATCACAGCCATAAGAGGAAATGCAGTTCTCACATGGCTACAATATGGATGAACCTTGAAAATATCCTGTTCAGTGAGAAACCACATCTCGTATGACTTCACTTATATTAAGAGTCCTCCATTATTTTCTAAGACTATCTATACATTGATTGGAGCTTTTATACATATTTATGTATACATTGATAGTTGCAGAGATAATTGAACAAAGATGCAAAGAACTGTCTGGGCATGGTGCCTCATACCTGTAATCCCAGTACTTTGGGAGGCTGAGACGGGCAGATCACTTGAGGTCAAGAGCTCGAGACCAGCCTGGCCAACATGGTGAAACCCCATCTCTACTAAAAATACAAAAATTAGCTGGGTATGGTAGTGTGGGCCTATATTCCCAGCTACTCAGGAGGCTGAGGTAGGACAATTGCTTGAATCCAGGAGGTAAGATCACGCCACTGCACGCCAGCCTGGGTGACAGAGCAAGACTACATCTCAAAATAAAAGATGCAAAGAACCGAGGAGATCTTTGTCGAGTACATTTCCTGCAGAGGGAAATGTACGATCTTCCCTTTAATGGCCAATGGGTTCCCTTCCACTTTAGGTTGAAGTCTTCCGAGAGTTTCTGCTTCCTTTCGCTTTTCAAACGGCAGTGTCTGGGATAGATGATGTCCAACTCACTATGCCAAATGAGGTAAGCATTCTTTTCCAGGAGGGTAGATTAGGCAACTATATGAAAGAGGCTGCACTACATTCTGTAAATGATGTGAAGCTGAGAGGACGTGCCCTTTGGCCACCTTCCAAGCCAGAAGGGAAGCCAATTCCACCACTGCCTTCACTCTGGTCTGTCTTTCTCCTGCCAATTCAATGATCTCCCCAAGCTCTTATCTCTTCATAGAACTCAGATATTTTCCTTTGTCAAATTTACAAAAATTCTAAGTACAAATTTTCTATCGTTTTCTTAAATGAATCTCTCTTTTACTGCTCTGTAACGTCCACAAGGTCTCTGTTGTATGACCAGTGACCAGGAAAATGCTGGGCGTGTGATGACCTTGGTAAGCACCTGTTGAATGGGTAAATTGATGGATGAATGAAGAATGAATGAATGATATAATTAATCCCTAATAAGACCCAAGTGCACAGAATCAATCATGTATAATGCTGGCATATTAGAGCTTTGTTATATCCCAAAAGAGTTAACCCAGCCCACAAGGAGGGAAACACAACGTTTTATCTCACCTGTGCCAATTACTCATATAACCTCTCAAAACTGTTTAACATTCACAATGTAGCCAAATAAACAGATGCTGGTAAACTCAACTCCATAAAACATTTCACTCAGAGACGGAGACACATTGTTTTATCAGAGTTTCAGGATACTCGCTGGGAATCACTGAATTCTAGAGCAGCCAAGGGCTGTGTGTCTCAGCCCTTTCATATGTGGGGTGTTCTGTCTCTGGAGAGCCCTGGCTTCCACAGTCCTGGGACTTGCAGTTGACTAAGCCTGGCTGGTTTCTCTGGTAGTTCTTCCTGGATGTGGTCAAATGAACTCTGTGTAGATGGGTTAGTCAGAGTTCACTGGAGAGACAAAACATCTATCCTAATAGGGTAGATGTATATATGAAAGGAAATCTATTAAGGAGAATTGACTCACACAATCACAAAACGAAGTCCCACAACAGGTCTTCTGCAAGCTGAGGAGCAAGGAAGCCAGTCCGAGTCCCAAAACCTCAAAAGTACGGAAGCCGACAGTGCAGCCTTCCATCTGTGGCCGAAGGCCTGAGAGGCCCTGGCAAACCACTGAGGTAAGTCCAGGAACTTGAAGTCTGTTGTTCAAGGGCAGGAAACATCCAGCACTGGAGAAAGATGAAGACTAGGAGACTCAGCAAGTTTGCTCTTCCATCTTCTCCTGCCTGCTTTATCCTGGGCTGGTAGCTGATTAGATGGTGCCCACCTAGACTGAGGGTGGGTCTGCCTCTCCCAGTCCACTGACTCAAGTGTTAATCTCCTTTGGCTACACCCTCAGAGACACACCCCGGAACGATACTGTGCATCCTTCAATCAATCAAGTTGACACTCAGGATTAACCATCACAATAGATTTTGGTTGTGCCCAAGTCCCTGAAGGCTGTGTGTATCAAGACCTGCACATAGATCAACAGGATAATTGACAATCACAACTAGATAATGGAACATTTTCACCTCTCCTCCACTTTCTTTTGAAACCCATTTTTAAAATACCTCAAATTCTTTGATTTGAAAGACTTTTCTCAAAATCCCATCACCAACAGTGAAAAGGATTCTGGCACCAACGGCACTGGAATTTGGTTTGTGCTAAGTGGCTGTCTTTTCGAAATCTCCCCTCTCTTTAACCACTTCTCCTCTCTGTGGCTTTCTGTCTGCTTCCTTAAACCCTGGGCTTTGGAAGCTGATCATTTTGCTCAGGACATCTGAGCAGTTTCCATCTACCAAGAATCTGACGAGGAAAGGAGACCACAGACTCCTCCAGAAGAAAGAAATAAAGCGTTGCATGAATTCGTAAATCTCTGGTTTCAAAGACAAATTGGTATTTATAATTATCTCCAGTGGGGTTCATCCCCCATCCCGTGTTCTATATAAAAATGAGTGAGACTGCCAAGATCCTTATCTTTCATGTTCCTTCTTTTCCTGTGAAAAAAACAAGTGCCAAAACTTGTTAATTTAGCACCATATACATGCTTCTTGTCCCATGAACTCCCTGGACTTCATGTGCCTACATCCCTTCTGACTCAGGGATAAGAGATTCTATTTTCAGCATGAAGTGCACCTGTTTTCAGGGTGAAGTGCATCTGAACGTGTTTTCTGGTGTCTCATGAACGAGGTCTTAGTGAGCATGCTTTATAAGCTGAAAAATGCCTTTGACACATGGCAGTGTCTATATGGTTAAGATTTTTCAGCTTTAACAGCTCTGAGAGTAGTCTTTGAGAAGATTTAAGGGTTACAAAATGAAGACAAAGAAATTACTTTATCAAAGCAACGTGCTAAAATAATTCATGTTCGTTTGCATGAATTATTTACATCTGGTGTGCATTGGAAATGTTTTCTTTTTCAGTGAGACTCGGTTTTCTTAGCCTTGACTCTTCAGAAAAGAAGATCACTCCTTATGTTATAATTCTGTGCCCATTGTAAGGTATTACTGTGGCATTTCGCCAACTAAGGAGGGGCTCCTAGAGGTCTAAAACCTCTGCATGTTCTTCTGCACTTTTTGCTTCCTCTGTGTCTACAAGGCATATGTGTAAGTCCCCATCTTGTTGGAAAAATAATCCCCTTCCTCTCCCATGAGAGGTATGTGGAAGTTACCATAGGAGCACACACACAGAGTGTTGTGTTTTGAGTTTTCTGTGGCTTCTGTAAAAAAAGTGCCACACACTGGGGGGTCTTACACAACAGAAATTTATTCTCTCCAAGTTCTGAACACCAGAAATCTGAAATCAAGGTGTCTCAGGGTCGTGCTCCTTTTGGAGGCTCTAGGGGAGGCTCCTTCCTGCCTCTCCCAGCTCCTGGGGGCTCCAGCATCCCTGGGCTTGTGGCCACATCACTGCAATCCTGCCTCTATCTCTATGTGGACTTCTCTTCTGTCTGTGCCTCCTCTTCTGTCTCTTATAGGAACACCTGCCACTGGATTTAAGAGACCCTTCTAAATCTAGAATAATCTCATCAATAGATTGTCAATTGCAGCTGCAAAAACCCTATTTCCAAATAAAATCCCATCCTTCTGTATCTGGTGTTAGGATGTGGACACATATTTTGGGGGCTGCTATGCCACCCACTATATGGACACTTCCTAACTGATGTCAGAATACATGCACTTCCCAATGGTTATATGCTGTCCTGTACTTTTGGACTGTTGACTTTTGGGTGTGAGTAAACCCACATGTCCAGAGCTCTATCTATTCCACAGAACTCAACTCTTACTGGGCTCTCTCTTTTTATGTTATTCTAAGACATACTTAAACTGCTTGAGTGTTATTGTGCATGTTTCTTTTTATTTTCTTACAGTGTAAAGCCTGTTAATTCATGGCTAGTTCACCAAGGAGTATCAAATTCAATTATATTAGCACTGGTTTTTCCCCGAACAAATGCCCTTCTATTAAAACCACACGTAGCAATAGCAATGGCAACTGCAACAATTGCCCCAGCTCTACTTAAATCACTTGCATCCCCCCTTACCAATGTCAATCACCTATGACCACTGGAAGGATAGGGCATCACATGTACTGCTGTTAATAAAAGATTTTGCTAAGGACATGGCTTTTCTCCTCCTTCTGCCATGATTGTAAGGCCTCACCAGCCATGTGGAACTGTGAGTCAATTAACCTTTCTACTTTATAAATGACCTAGTCTCAGGAATGTCTTTATTAGCAGCTTAAGAACAAACTAATACAGCACCTTCTCTCAAAATCCATATGTGGAAGCCCTAATCCCCAATGGGATGGTCTTAGGAGGTGGGGCCTGTAGGATATATGTACGTTGAGATGAGATCATGAGGGTGGCACCCACATGATGGGATTAGTGTCTTTATAACAAGAGAAAGAGACTCAAAGCGCCCTCTCTCCTCCCTGTGAAGGTACAGAGAGATGGCACCATCTGCAGACCAGGAAAAAGAAAGGAGGCCTTCAGTAGACACCAGATCTGCCAGCACCTTCATCTTCCCAGGCTCCAGAACTGTGGGAAATAACATTTGTTGCATTTGTTGCTCAAGCCACTGAGCTTAAGGCGTTTTGTTATAGGATCCCGAACTGACCAAGACACCTTGAATGTGACCTTCTAAGGCATTAGGGGTTTTGTAGATGTAATAAAGCTAAAAGTCTTTAGATGAGGACGTCATCCTGGATTATTTGGACAGAGCTACCTTTAATGCTATAACCAAATGACATAAACTGTGTGGCTTAGATAAAATACACACAAAGGGCAAGAGAGACAGAAGAGGAAGAGGTGATGTGACCATGGAGGTAGATGTTGGAGTGATATGGCCACAAGACAGAACATCAAAAGGCAGCAGAAGCCAGAAGAGGCAGAGAGTGGGTTCTCTCTCTAAGTCCCAAAGAAGGTGCGTTGCTGCTTTCACCTTGATTTTGGGCTTCTGACTTCCAGAAGTTTGAAAGAACAAAGTCTTGCTATCTTTAAAAATTTGTTTTTTTATTTCCATAGGTTTTGGGGAAACAGGTGGTATTTGGTTATGTAAGTTCTTTGGTGGTAATTTGTGAGATTTTGGTGTACCCATCACCAGAGCAATATATACTGAACCCAACTTGTAATATTTTATCCTTCACCCTCCTCCTGCCCTTTTCTCCAAGTCCCCAGTGTCCATTGTATCATTCTTATGCTTTTGCAGCCTCATAGCTTAGTTCTTACTTATGAGTGAGAACATATGATGTTTGGTTTTCCATTCCTGAGTGACTTAATTCAGAATAGTAGTCTCCAATCCAATCCAGGTTGCTGTAAATGCCATTAGTTTATTCCTCTTTATGGCTGAGTAGTATTCCATGGTGTGTGTGTGTGCACGTGTGTGTATAAAATAGTTTCTTTACCAACCTGTTGATTGATGGGCATTTGGGCTGGTTCCACAATCCACCCAGATTGTAGTAATTTGTTACAACAGCCACAGAAAAATAACACAAGAGGTGTATGCATATTTTAGGTTTTGTGGTTGTCATTCATTTTAATGATTGGAACAGACAATTGGTCAAAATCAATATTAGTAATGCAATTGCCTTCCTAGAGTGTCATTGAACTGGATTTTGGAGAACTCATTACAATTTCGGTTCCACAATGGCTATTTTATATTATGTTCAGCCATGATTTAGTACAAATATTTTATTCATTTATTTATCCATGCCAGTGTCACACTTCCCTAATAACTGTGACACCTTTTGCATGATAACTATGTGGAATTAATGAAGCCAGTCTCCTCCTTACTCATCTGATGTATGAATCTAATTTAATCAAATGCCTATTATAAACAGAGCATCAGAACAATCATCAGCAATGCAGCAATGGGAAAACTCCAGGCTTCTGGGTTGATCAAGATCACTATTCACCAGAAATAAAAATTGAAATTACATTCAATTCCCAGTATTTGTGATAGCTATGTTCTATAAAGTCACCATAAACACTGAATTAGCAAATTGTAAACTATTGCTCCTTGGGAAAATACAAGATTAGGTTTCTACAATGTCTGGTCACAACAATTTCATCAACCAGTCAATACACAATCTTGTTTTATGTATGTTTCTGTTTAAGAAAACCTTTCTGAGTGGATATTGTTGACTCGTTCACATTGAACTCATGTCCAGCAGTACCATGACTCATGCCTGAGTAATGCTTCTCTAACACAGAGATTGTGAGACGTATTGCAGTCTTTTTGTACTAAGGACCCCGGACAACACTTCTGCTCTGTTCTTCAGCCATTTTAAACTGCAAAATTACCAACAAAAAGCATAAACATGCAAAAACACATGGTACTCAATGGACCGCAAAAATTTCACTTGTTTAAAGTATTAAGAGCTGAAACAAGAAGATAGGGCATGGCTTTGTTCCACTGTAGCTGGGAATGTGAGCTTTGAGCAATTTACATTTTTTTCCAGCTTTATGTGTCTGCAAATGACTGCAAAAGTGCTCTATTGATTTCAAGGTTACAAAGTTTCAGTGAGTAGGCAAGTTCAGAAAGACAAAATTTATAAATAATGAAAATCAACTATGCTTAGAAAACAAACAGAATATTTATAATCTCAGGTCTGTAAACTTTTATAATTACACATGGCTAACTCTTTAGACTATTAGTCAAATGTATACCTTCAAATTTTTGTTGTATTTGGTTATTTTCTAACGAGCATATTGGATGATAGCCATTGAACTAAGAATTTTTTATAAAGCATGGCTTTTTTTTTTACTCCATATACACCACTCTGAGTAGTTGCTACTCTTGTGCAAACAATTGTAAAAACAAAAACCAAAAATAAATAAAAGATGAGACTTAGAGGAATCAAGAAAATTGCCCATGCTTGAAAGTGGTTTCTCTGGAACTTGATCTCAGTCCAGATAAACACAGAGATTTATTAACAAAGTTATAGAGAAGTCAATGGCCTCTGCTTTTCCAAGTTCCCTTCTCCCCTAGACTCAGTTCAGTTTTTCCTCTTGCTCTGTCCTTTTGTTTTTCTTATCTCCTCCCATCCTCCCTGATCTCATTCTCACTTTCCCCTCTGGCCCCATCTCTACGTGCTGAACACCCACACGTTTGAAGTCCCAGGTCAAAAGTCATTTGTTCCTGAAATCTTACCAAGTTGCTTTAACTGAATTAACACTTCCTCTCGTTTTTCTTTCTATATGATTTATTCACCTTTTTGTTTCTGAGACAGAGTCTTGCTCTGTTGCCTAGGCTGGAGTGCGGTAGTATGATCTTGGCTCACTGCAATCTCCACCTTCTGGGTTCAAGCGATTCTCCTGCCTCAGCCTCCTGAGTAGCTCGGACTACAGCTGCTTGCCACCATGCCTGGCTAATCTAATTTTTGTATTTTTAGGAGAGACGGGGTTTCACCATGTCAGCCAGGCTGGTCTGTATCTGACCTCATGATCCACCTGCCTTGGCCTCCCAAAGTGTTGGGCTTACAGGCGTGAGCCACTGTGCCAGGCTTTTACTTAATTATGTAGGTATTTATTTATTTATTTTAAGAAGGAGTCTCACTTTGTTGCTCAGACTGGAGTGTAGTGGCCTGATCTTGGCTTATTGTAACCCCCACCTCCCTGCTCAAGTGATTCTCCTGCTCAGCCTCCTGAGTAGCCGGGATCACAAGCATGTGTCACCATTCAGAAGAGACGGCATTTCATCATGTTAACCAGGCTGGTCTCAGACTCCTGACTTCAAGTGATCTGCCCACTGCAGCCTCCCAAAGTTCTGGGATTACAGTGTTAGCCACCACACCTAGCCTTATGCATTTTTTATATTGCTCTTCTGCTATGGTGTGAATGTTTGTGTTCCTCCAAAAATATCTGTGTGAAAATCCTAATACCCAAGGTGACGGTGTTGGGAGGTGGCGTGTTTGAAAAATAATGAGGTCTTGAGGGTGGAGCCTCATGAATGTGATGAATGCCCTTATAAAAGGGACCCCAGAGAGCTCCCTCACCCCTTCCACCGTGTGAGGACACAGCGAGTAGGCACTGTCTATGAAGCAGCAAGCCGGATATCACCAGACATTGCGTGTGGCACGCTTTGATCTTGGACTTCCAGCTTCCAGAACTGTTAGACATAAACGTCTGCTAAGTCTATAAGCCTCGAGTCTATGGTGTTTTGTTATAGCCGCTGCAATGAAAGAAGACAATATCCGAAACTCCCTTTGTGTCCATTGCCTGTGTCTCTTTGTCAGCAGTAGCTTCATTTCCCTCCACGGAGAGTAGCCTGCACAGGCAGCAACAGTGTTGTCTACATGTCAATAGCTTTGACATGCATAGTGATGTGTTTTAAGTCAATACATATGTATTGCATTGATTTAAATGTAATGTGATAAAGATAGAAATATGTAAGATGGGCTCAAAAATACTTAACTCCAGGTTGCACAAGTGTGAAATAATCTAATATATGAGGAAGAAGACTGTGATAATGCACCCTATGAAGACACCAAGAAATGGCTATTTTTCATCTGTGCAGAGACCAGGACGCTGGCAAGAGTTTTTAGATATTCCTGGCAAGCTAATTGGGTTTGAATACTGAATGCATGTTTCTAACTGGGTGACCCTTGGCTAGTTGTACCAGTAACCTAGGCTGTTAAACAGAGATAACAATGGATCCTTATCAATACTGATAGTGCAGATTAAATAAAAATATGTAGACCTCAAACTACAAGACTCCTATCTACATTCAGAGGGCTCCACCCACATTGGCCGATGCAACTGTTAGTAATATATCCAAGACTTACTTGCCTGGGGGCACATATCTTAAAGTCTTCCCATTGAGAAAGTGTGTTTCTTCTATTTAAACTGCTAGGTAAAAAGAAATGAACATGGTTTTAAAGAATGAATTTCTGCTAACGTGTCTTTAATAGAGCATCCATAGCAACAGGCAAATGAGCTCCAGGTGTGGCCTTCTCCTTGGCATGGCCTCTGATGTCTATCCACTGTAGTCTGCGTCTCCTCTCCTCTGATATAGGCACGTGATTATTTTCTCTGCTTCTCATTGAACCAGCAGGAAGGACTTAAAATCATTTAACAAGCTATCTTGCAAGTGACTTTAGAGTAAAATGTATGCATTGATGTATGTCTACCAGTATCCTGAGAAGAGGGAAAGACCATTTTTTGGTACTGTATGTTTTAAGAATTGTGTGAAAATACACCTAACACAAAAGTTATCATCTTCATCATTTTAAGTGGACCGTGAAGTACTGTTAAATACATTCACATTATTGTGCAACTGTCACCATCATCTTCAGAACTGGTTTTCATCTTACAAAACTAAAATTTTCTACCCATATGTCCATTTGTTTTTAAATTAGTGCTTGGTGCACCCATTACCCGAGCAATATACACTGTACCCAATTCATGATCTTTTATCCCTCACCACCTCCTACCCCTTCCCCCAAGTCCCCAAAGTCCATTGTGTCATTCTTATGTCTTCGCATCCTCACAGCTTAGCTCCTGCTTATCAGTGAGAACTTAACGACGTTTGGTTTTCCATTCCTGAGTTACTTCATTTGAAATAATGGTCTCTAATTTCATCCAGGTTGCTGCAAATGCCATCCTTTCGTTTCTTTTTATGGGTGAGTAGTATTCCATGGTACATATATATCAAGCTTCTTTATTCACGAATTGATTGATGGACACTTGGACTGGTTTCATATTTTTGAAATTGCGAATTGTGCTGCTATAAACACGTACCAAAATCTCACTCATCACCGTGAAAGACCTTACTTATGTAAGCAAACGCTATCTGTTCCCCAAAAACCTATGGAAATGAAATCAATAGTAAATAAAATAAATGACTACAGAGACTAAATCAATCAATCCGTGCTTGGTACTCAAAATGTGCAAAAAATTTTTTTAAATACTTCTCATTTTTATTTTAAAAGTTGTGAGGAGTACAGGTGATTTTAGTTACACCCAAGCAGTGTACCCTGTGCCCAATACGTCATCTTTTATCTCTCACCCCACTCCCAGCCTTCGCCACCTCCCTGAGTCCCCAGAGTCCATTATATAATTATTATGCCTTTGTGTCCTCATAGCTTAGCTCTCACCTGCAGGTGAGAACATACTATTTTGGTTTTTCATTCTTGAATTACTTCACTTAGAATAACAGCCTCCAGCTTCATCCAAGTTGCCGCAGAAGACATTATTTCATTCCCTTTTATAGCTGAGTAGTATTCCATGGTGTATAGCACATTTTCTTATCCACTCATTGGTTGATGGACACTTAGATTAGTTCCATATCTTGCAAAAATATTTTTGATCCGTTTTCAAAAAGAAATGTTTTATCCTCTGAAAGTCGATCTTTACTACTCATAGTAAAAATGTGGGCATGCTCTTTCCACTAATAACATACTTACTCCTGAACCCCACAGACCCCTATGTAGTTCTTTGTTCAATATGCCAGTCTTGCTAATGTGGGTCAATCAACAGAGACCCAGAAACTAGAAGACGGATTGGTCACCATGCTCAAGGGGAGATCTTTGTATGTGTCTGCAGACTAGGAGACAGACACAGCTACTCATTAAAATCTAATACATGAACAGTGTGATTTCTATGGCAAAGGCGAGGTAGAGGAATAGAAGGAGAGGAAGGGAAACACAGGGTTGGGCCCCAGCAGTAGATCATATTCTCTTAGATGGTCTAAGCCTGTTCACTTCAGTGTGAAAATCTTTACTGACATTCTTCTGTCCTTCGAGCTTATAACCTTGGCATAACTTTTTCTCCTAATTTAACAGAAGTTAACAAAATATCCCCAACTACTCCTAACAATTACCTAAAATAGACACACGTCTCAGCCCTATTCAATAGAGGGAAAAATAAATATTTGTTCAAGTTTGTTTATTTCATTGTATGTTGCAAACTTTCAGGGCAGTGGAAGATAGTGCCAATATTCCCGATGATCTGTAAAAGATGCTGAGGTATCAAAACATATAATAGATCAATTATTTTTTACAAAAAACCATAGAATTGTATAAAATAAGACTGAAGAAACACATCATATAGTTAAAGCGAGTTTTCAGTATTCTAACAGAGCAACATTCTCTGATCACTGTGACATTAGATTATTGACCCTCAAATACAGAAAGATTATAAAAAGGGATGTGAGATTGTGGAAGATTGTAAGGGACATGAAAACAGACAAATACACACAAGCAGACACATAAACAATCTCTGTCTTTTGAGAGTTTACAGGCTGGTTTAGGAGCCAAAGACCCAGACACACAAAACGTTTTTTTTTCTTTTTACTTTTTTATTTCCATAGGTTTTTGGTGAACAGGTGGTGTTTGGTTACATGAGTCAGTTGTTTAGTGGTGATTTCTGAGATTTCAGTGCAGCCATCACCTGAGCAGTGTACACTGCACCCAATATGTAGTCTTGTATTGTATATATGAGATGTATATAAAATACATTTTGTTATATAATATAAAATAAATATATAAATATTTATATTATATGTGCTTATATAAAATATATAAAAGAAAGATAAAATAAATATACATAATGTATATTATATATAATATATAAAATAAACATGTTGGATATATATCACACTTATGTTTGTGTTATACATTTCATTACATATTATTGTGATATATATTTGATATATTTATATGTATAACACACTCATTTTTTAAAAAAAAATATTTTTTTTAGCTCAATAGGTTTTTGGGGAAACAGGTGGTGTTTGATTACATGGATAAGTTCTTTAGTGGTGATTTGTGAGATTTTGGTGCACCTGTCACCTGAGCAGTGCACACTGCACCCAATGTGTAGTCTTTTATCCATCTCCCACCCTTTCCTCAAGTCCCCAAAGTCCATCGTGTCATTCTTATGCCTTTGCATCCTCATTTATGAGTGAGAGCATACTGTGTTTGGTTTTCCATTCCTGAGGTACTGCACTTAGAATGATGGTCTCCAGTTCCATCCAGGATGCTGCAAATGCCATTATTTCATTCCTTTTTATGGCTGTAAATAGTAATAATAAGCCATAACTATTTATGGCTATAAGTAGTAATCCATGGTAACATAAATAATTTTATATATATACCTCTTACATTTCCTTTATCCACTCATTGGTTGATGGGTATTGAGGCTGGCTCCATAGTTTGGAATTGTGAGTATACACTCATTTTTGAGGTGATTATGCTCTATAAAGTCACCACAAACACTGAATTAATGAATACTGCACCCCAAAACTCATGGCTAGCAGAGCTATAATTCATGCCTGAATGAAGTTTCCCTAACCAAAGTATTTTCTATGTAAGGCACGTCGTAGCTTTCTTTCCTGCACTTAGGAAGACTGGACAACACTACAGCACTACGTTTGCAGGACGTTTTGTTTTCGACTTACTTATTTATTTTCCAGAGATGTTTTCTCACTCTGTCACCTAGGCTGAAGTGCAGTGGTGTGAGCATAGCTCACTATAACCTCAGCTCACTGTAACCTCCAACTTCTAAGTTCAAGTGATCTTCCCACCTCAGTCTACCAAGTAGCTGAGAGTGCAGGCACAGGCCACCACATCTGGCCCATTTTTAAAAACTTTTTGTGGGGATAAGATCTCAGGACATGGCCCACACTGGTCTCAAACTCTTGACTTCAAGTGATCCCTCTGTCTCAGCCTCCCAAAGTGCTGGGATTATAGGCATGAGCCACTACACCCAGCCAGGGTCCATTTTCAACAGTAAAAGTCACGGACAAAAAGCACAAAAATGCAAAAAACATAGCACTCAAAATATCATGATAAGGGCACTATCTCCCTGTGCGCGTGCATGCGTGCATGTGTGCATGTGTGCATGCGTGTGTGTGTTTCACGCATGCGCATATGTATGTGTGTTGTGTACTTTCTGTGAAGAAGGATGTGGCTTTCATTAGGTTCTCAGAGAGGCTTATCGCCTTCTAAAGGCTAGGAACTGCTGTTAAGCCATCCTCCTTGTTTTAAAGGCTAGAAAACCAATTCCTGAAGCCTGAGATAATTTTGTGATGTCACAGATAGATACAATTTTGCAATGTCACACAGCTTGGGACAAAGCGAGGCCCCCAGGTCTCCTCACTCTGTTTTGTCAGAGCACTGAGAGTGAAAACCTGAAATACTCAAGCTAGCGTTCTCTCTCTTCCATGTTTTCCAATTTACCACTGCATTTATAATGTGGGGAGCTAACCTCATATGATAGGATTACCCTCCATCCTTATATTTATTTTTCTCCCGATCCATATACATAAGAAAGAGTCAGTACAGGAACTAGGATCTTGCAATATGGTGAACAAAAAGTCACTGGCGACTGTCCTATAAATTGGAGGCATCTGTAGCTGCTGCTAGAACAAGCTTTGAAAAGTCAGGAAAGACCCTCTTCACTATAAATAGCCCCACAGAGATTTTTCGTTGTCAAGATGAGAGTTTTCTTTAAGGATCTTAATGCAGACAATGGATAAGGACCATACTGGTGGACAATGAGAATTAAGTGAGATAATGTATATGAAACATCAAAATCTTAATAGATTTACATTCTCTCTCTCTCTCTCTCTCTCTCTCTCTCTCTCTCACTACTTTCCATGGAGTTTGTCATTAATCATAAAGTCTATTTGTGATTAGCATTTTTCCTCCTTAAACCAAAATTACTTATTGAAACTGCTGAATAATGTTAAGAACATCTAAGGTTACATATTTCTTTAATTGAGGCCAAAATTCACCAAAAAGCTCACCATTTTAAAGTGTACTATTGAGTTATGTTTAAGACCCTTGCAAGGTTGTACAATCATCATCTCTATTCAGTTCAAAACATTTTAACTTGATCTTAGCCAAAAGGCCTAGAAGCGATAGATCAAAACATTTTCATCACTCCAAATGGAAATCCGTTAAGCAGTTAGTTATACCTCATCCCGCTTCCCTGCAGCGGCCCCGGGCAACCAAAAGTCTGCTTTCTGTCTCTGTGGATTTCTCTATCTGCGCATCTCATGTAAACGGAATCACAGAGTATGTGACCTTCTGTGTCTGGCTTCTTTCACCTGCAGTATAATGTTCTCAAGGCTCATCTCTGTCATTGTATGTATCACTGCTTTCTTTATCCTTATAGCTGAATAATATCCCATTGTATGGATGTACCACATTTTATTTATTTACTCTCACAGGTTGATGGACATTTTCATTGTTTCCACATTGTAGATTTTGTGACTCATGCTGCCATAAACATGCATGTCCAAGTATTGCTGAATACTTATTTGTTCTATTTTCAAGCCTGACTCACCTCCTGAATTCCAGAACTGTCATCCCAACATGTTTTATATTTTTCCTTGGCCTTCCTCTGCAATTGAATATAATTCAAACTCCTTGGATAGCCAATGAGTTTTTGCATTTTCAGGCTTCTGCCCCCAAAATGCGGCTGCTCCTTGTGCCTGTCATGTAATTGCCAGCAGGTCAACCGCTTTTCAAACTCTGGCTTTCTGCTCTTGCAGGTTTCTCTCCCTGGAATAATTTCAACTGGATCTTGTCATGTTTAGCTGATTCTCAGTCTTCAAAGACCAGCTCAAATGTCACCTTCTTAGAGACACCTTCTTATGGGACCCACGTGGCAGGACAGCTTCTCTTCCTGATTCCTCCACTTATTTATTTTATAACTCTTATAACATCTGTGATTTTCTACATAGACTATTTACTGTCCGCCTCTCCTCACAAGAGTGTTAGCTTCCTGAAAGCAGAGATGTAGCTTTGCACCTTGCCTGGTACATAGTATATGTTCAAGAAATGCTCATGAAATAAATAATTCTCTTATGACGACCTTAACTTCAACATTTTCATGTCTAGACTCGATAGTTTCTCTCCAAAACTCATGTAGTTAGTACCAATGGTCAGAAACCAACTGAACTGATTCCTGAAGAAATAGAGCACTCGTCAACTAGCTTTGGATGCATATGCTTTTTTGAGAGATGCAAATGGAGCATCTCAGCTTGGACCCTGACTCATGAGGGTGCTTTGTGCATAATTTAGGAGGTCTGAAATGATGATAAAGATAAAGAAGGAAAAAGTAAAGAAATAACAACATAGGAAGGATTGAGAAGCTCCTATAATTACCTAACAAATCTGAGAAGATCAAATTTTAATATTTTTCCTAATGCGGTATGTTTTCCAATATAACAAATACACAGAGTGGACTCTGCACAGTAGAACAAATCTTGACTTTGGCAGATGTATACTTTGATCTGTTTATGTGATTCTTGTATTCTTATTCCTCCTCCTTCCTCGTTTCTCCCCCTCCTCCTCCTCCTTCTTTTTTTCTTCTTCTCCCTCTTCTTCTTCATCCTCTTTTTCCTCCTCCTTCTTTTTTCTTCTTCTAGACAGGGTCTTGCTCTGTCACCCAGGCTGGAGTGCACTGGCGCGATCATGACTCACTACACTATCAACCTCCTGAACCAATGCAATCTTCCCACCTCAGTCTCCCAAATGGAATGTATATCTTTTTTAATTTCCATTTTTTTAAAAATAGAGATGAGGTCTCACTATGTTGCCCAGGCTGGCCTTGAACTCCTGGGCTCAAGAGATCCTTCCACTTCAGCCTCCCAAGTAACTAGGACCACAGGCATGTGTCACCACACCTGGTTGTTTATTTATTTTTGGTAGAGACGGGGCCTTGTTATGTCACCCAAGCTGGTCTTGAACTCCAGGGCTCAAGGGATCCTCCCACCTTGGCTTCTAAAACGATTGGGATTACAGGCATGAACCACTGCACCTAGGCAGTTTATGTCGTTTCTATGTCTGCTTAGCATCACAGGGTCCTGCAAACTGCAAACAGACTAGTTCTATAAGAACAAAGACTCCTTGTCCTTATTCAAAATATCGGATTCTGTGGTAGCTTCAGGAGATGTGGGGAGTGTCTTACTTACAGTTCCCTTTGCAGCTTATCTAAAAGCACAGCGTTAAGGTAACAGGGTCTTTGCATCAGAGCACTTTCCTTTTTAGGATAGACACTCCTGTTTAGATGTAACAGCCAAGTTTATCTCTGTACCTGAACTCAGGTTGTCAGAATACACTGTGTATTTTCTTCTTTTATTCACTGTGATGCTGTTGTACCAAACTGAGTGTTTCATAAAAACAAATGAATAAATTGTCAATTGAGTTGTCATGTTTTCCACCAAATAAGCATGTAGACAGACTCTGCAGTCACAAATATTACCATAATACCTTCTAAGTAGTAAAGAAAGTGTGCGTGAGCTGCCCCTTTTTGGACTTTTTACCCCCAGTCTATGCAGTGCCAGCGTTGTGCAGAGACAACTTTCTTTTTACTAGGTCTTTCATTCGTGCCAGTAGCAGGGGGCTTTTACTGGAAACCCAGAGAGATCTCATTTGTAATAGACCTGTTTGTGCGGAAAGGGAAATTATCCTTGTCACTGAGAGCTCGCTAGAGTAGCACAGTAAAACCCCGGAGATGAATTACGGCTCTAATAATGAGCTTACTCTTCCTGTCCCAGTTTGTCTGGGGAATGCGGGGAGCTGACAATGTGAGCTATGCCTACGGACATCCTTCGCGTTGATAAATCTGCTTCTCCCTGCAGCTCTTTCCAACATAGCATGTGTTTTATTTATTACCCCTTTGGCTTTGCTTGGGGAGCACTGAGTTCTGCCAGTTAGCATGACGTTAAAGCCATGCCAAGCTAATGCGTCCAGTGTTTCCAAGTGACTTTCGAGAGGGGTCGTGGAGACAGGCAAGAAAACAGACAAGGTGGCATTGTGCAAACTCAGTGTCAGCTCCTTGCATCTGCCCCACATCCCTACCTAATTCAAGGCCACTCAGCTCATTCCAGCAGAGACTTTCGTTCCAAGGTGGCTTTTCACCTTCCAGTGGTACCTCTGTAGCTGCCCTGAATCACCATCAAAAATGCACCATCAAAAATTTCCTTAAATAGAACCAGCCTCTGAATGCACTCGGCGAGGTACTGCATGTTGAAGCCTGCAATCTGCAAATCTGCTGACTGCCGTTTATATTTTGAGAGGAGGATGAGGTTAATTACTGGAGGTGGAAAATAAATATCACAGAGCAGCTGGACATGTGGGAGCTTGCAGTGTCAGCAAATCATGGACACTCACCCTGCTACCCAGAGACAAAAGGGACCCCTGGAGACTTGAGCAGAAGGTTAAGTGTTTATAAGAAATGCCTGTGTGGCACTCCGGGGCCACCAGTAAATATTTCCAAGGCAGGCATATTTTCCATAACGGATGGCTGTTTGTGTGGGCAGGAAGTGGAGTCGCTATGAGTAGTCAGAATAACATTCCAGGACTGTAATGTTTAATGAGCGTCTGCACGTGCGTATACACACACACATACACGCGTGTGCATACACACACACACAGAGAGAGAGAGAGAGAGAGAGAGAGAGAGAGAGAGAGATCAAAAGCACCACCTTCCTCAAAGACAGTAAGTCCTTAATCATTGAAGAAACCAAAATAAAATTATTGTGGTTTTGCCCCATGTCCTCTTGCATTGTAAGTAAATACCTTTATAAACATGCCATTTCCCCAAACCCTATTTATTCCCCATTCATTGCAGATAGATGTTGGTACATTTGGACCCCAGGAGGCACAGCCATCCCAGAGTCAAACAGCAATGGATATTTAAGAATAAGTATATATTTTTTAATTTTTTGAGACAGGGTCTCCCTCTGTTGCCCAGGCTGGAGTGCAGCGCTGTGATCTTGGTTCACTACATCGATCTCCTCAGCCTTCTAAGTAGCTAGGATGAAAGGCATGTGCCACCATGCCTGGCTAATTTTTTTGTATTTTTTGTAGAGATAGAGTTTTGCCATGTTACCCAGGCTGCTCTCGAACTCCTGAACTCAAACAATCCACTAGCCTCAGCCTCCCAAAGTGCTGGGATTACAGGCATGAGCCACCACACTTGGTTGCTTATTTGTAATTTTTTAAAAGCATTTTTAATTTTTGTTTTTATAGATTTAGGGGATACAAGTGCAGTTTTGTCACATGGCGAGATTGTAGAATGCTGAAGTCTGGACTTTTCCTATAACCATCACTCAGATAGTGTACATTGCATCCACGAGGTAATTTCTCATGCCTCACCTTCCTACCCCCTGCCTCCTTTCCCAGTCTCCAGTGTCTGTTATTCCACTCTCTGTGTCCATGTGTACACAGTGTTTAGCTCCTGCTTGTAAGTGAGAACATATGGTGTTTGTCTTCCTGTTTTTGAGTTGTTTCACTTAGGATAATATCCTCCAGTTGTATCCATGTTGCTGCAAAAGTCATGATTTCATTCTTTTGGGGGGCTGTATAATATTCCACAGTGATATGATTTGGCTGTGTTCCCACACAAATCTCACCTTGAATTGCAGCTCCCATAATTCTCACGTGTTGCGGGAGGGACCCGGTGGGAGATAACTGAATCATAGGCGTGGACTCCCTCATAATGTTCACATGGTAGTGAATAAGTCTCACGAGATCTGACGGTTTTATAAGGGGTTTCACCTTTCACTTGGTTCTCATTCTCTTCTTGCCTGCTGCCGTGTAAGACATCCCTTGCTCTACTGCCATGACTGTGAGGCCTCCCCAGCCGTGTGGAACTGTGACTCCATTAAACCCGTTTCCTTTATAAATTGCCAAGTCTTGGGTATGTCTTTATCAGCAGCGTGAGAGCAGATTAATACACATGGGGTGTGTGTGTGTGTGTGTGTGTGTGTGTGTGTGTGTGTGTATATATATATATACATTTTCTTTATGCTTTCATGCACTGACGGACACTTAGGTTGATTCCATATCTTTGCTATTGTGAATAAACATATGAGTGCATATATCTTTTTGATAGAATGATTTATTTTCCTTTGGGTAGATACCTAGTAAGTGGGATTGCTGGACGAGATGGTAGTTCTGACGATAAGACTTTCTAAACCCAATAAAACCAAGTTTTTCTCAAGAAAGCAGCCCCATTGCTACAGATGAAAGGGTTCCTTCCCCCATTCCTGTGAAGATGGCCCAATTATGGTCTCCTTTGCAAATATCTGAGAGATGGAAAGATTTTCTCCACCCACTCAGTAATGTCAAGAGTCAAATCCCTAGGTAAAATGAGCTGCCAGTGTATTGTGTTGAGCATTTTAGGAACATCCAATGGTGCAGTGGCGTCAGGAGCCTGCCAGATGGGAAATGAGAAGGTTTCTTCCCAGAAGAATTTCCAATCACCTGGATATTGACAGGCCAGGGCGTTTGGCTCCATGAATGACTTGAGTTGCTTCATCCAAACAAACGTTGGAAAGAAGTTTATTCTCATCTGTTGTGTAGAAGACCACTCTCCACCCCCAAGTCTCTAGTCTTTAAAGACCCATCAAGCTCGCTGTGTGCCTCAGAGCCAGATTCCAAAATGCCCTCAGGCTGTCTTCAAGCTTTCTGCCCATAGCTCTGTAACCAATTTAGGGCACGTGTACCATCCACAACCAGCAAGTGAAAATGCCAGTTAAATAGGCAGGCGTCTGAATTCAGTAGGCATGCATTCTCTTTCCATAGAGCAAATAGGGGATGCAATGGGATGAATGTCTATGCCAGCTTCCACAAATTTATATGTTTTGGAATCACAATCTATACCATCATGGTGCTATGATATGAACATCTGTGTCTTCCAAATTTCATGCACTGAAATTTTCACCTCCAAGGTGATGGTGTTAGGTGGTGGTGCCTTTAGGAGGTGATGAGATCATGAGGGTGGGGCCTCATGAATGGGATGAATGCCCTTATAAAAAGGGACCCAGAGAGCTCCCTTGCCCCTTCTACCATGTGAAGACACGGCAAGAAAATAGTGTTGTCTATGAACCAGGATGGACATAGCACCATTTATGAACCAGGAAACCAGTCCTCACCAGACACTAGATCTGCCACAACTTGATCTTGGACTGCCAGCCTCCAGAACCATGAGAAATCGATTATTGTTGCTTCAGCCACTCAGTGTATGCTATTTTATTGTAGAAGCCCAAGTGAACAAAGGCAGGGAGATATATTATCCTGGTTTGCCAATGGTCGTCTTAAAGACCCATCAAGCCTTCTGTATGCCTCAGAGCCAGATTCCAAAATGCCCTCAAGGTGTCTTCAAGTTTTCTACCCACAGCTGTGTAGCCAGTTTGGGGTATGTGTACTGTCCACACCATTCCATGCCCTGCAAGTTGGCATGGAAAACAAAAATTGCATAACCTCCCTCATACATGGAATCTAAAAAAGTCAAAATCATAGAAGTAGAGAGTAGAATGGCGGATGCCAGAGCTTGGAGGTAAGGGATGTATGTAGGTCAAAAGATACAAAGTTTCAGTTAGACAGGAAGCATAAGTTCTGGTGATACATTGCACAAGGTGAGTGCATTTGCCTATTCTGGCATTGCTATAAAGAACTGTGAGAGACTGGGTAATTTATAAAGAAAAGAGGTTTAATTGGCTCATGGTTCTGCAGGCTGTACAGGAAGCATGGCTGGGGAGGCCTCAGGAAACATACATTCATGGTGGAAGATGAAGGGGAAGCAAGCACGTCTTACCATGGTGATGGAAGAGAGAAGGAGTGAGGGGGGAAGTGCCACACACTTTTAAACTGTAAGAACTCATGAGAACCCCCTTAATATCACGAGAGGAGCGAGGAAGAAGTCTGCCCCCATGATTCAGTCACCTCTTACCAGGCTGCTTTTCCAACACTAGGAATTACAATTCAATATGAGATGTGGGTGGAGACAGAGCCAAATCATATTGGTGACTGTAGTTAATAATATATTGTATGTTTTAAAATTTCTCTAAAAATTGGATTTCAAATGTTCTCAACATAAATGATAAGTATGTGAGGTGATGATTATTTTAATTAGCCTGATTTGTTCATGTTACAATGTATAAATGTATAAAAACATCACATTGTACATATAATTATTTGTCAATTAAAAATAAAAATAAACTGAAAACTAAAAATAGCAAGGATCTCTATGAAGGATCAATGTGTACATGTCATAGACTTAATTTTGACAGTAACAAAACAAGAAGGTTGCAGTAGTCCAAACATTGTGTGATAAATGATTGCTCTTAAAAATGTTTTTAGAATTGCCTCAGTAAGCTAGGACATAAGTTACACTCTATTAGTGAGGAGTATATTCATTCAGTGGCTCACAGATCTACTCATGAACAGCTTCATCCTATTTACCCAAAAAGGTTGTTTTTATGAAGACTGCTCATCTGAATAGATTTGGCTTCAAATACTTATTATCAAAAGTAATAGATGTCTACCCGTGACTGTCTGTTGTTCTGAGTATTCAACACATATTCAAGTGGGTTTCATCAATGACTAAAGCAAGGCTCTATCAACCTATTTACAACCAAGATGGCTGCCCACTGTGAGACTTCTCTCTCCAGCCTCTGGTAACCACCATTCTACACTCTATCTCCATGAGATCCACTTTTATGAGTTCCCACACAGGAGTGAGAATATGTGCTGTCTTCCAGCAATTGGCTTATTTCACTTAACATAATGACCTTCAGTTCCACCCATGTTTGAAAGTTTTAATCAACATGAAATTCACAAAAAAGCAAAACAGTGGAAAGAGGGGACTGCAGTCAATTGCCTTGATCAGAATCTGATCAAGAGCTAGTCACCACTTTGGAAAATGCCATCTATGGAAATCCTCCTGCTGCTGTTTGAATTGCCAACACAACACACTGGTGTTGGGAGTTCTGCTGCCTATCTCAATGAGTCTATCTAGAGAAAGCCTGTGGGTCTTTTGCTCCATCCTTACTTTATCATTTACCTATAAAAATGCCACGGTGTTTTAAAATAAGAGTTTGCTTTCCTGTTACATTTCTGTTTTATATTGTAGTTGCAGCCTCAAATATGTGTTTCAAAATTATTTGTGCAGGTGTGTTCATTATCATTGGTTTTCATTACATTTTTGTAAAAGGAATGCTATAAAACATTCACCATGAAAGAGAGTCTAAGTCTGAGAAAATGATCCTTGGAGTCATTAACCATTTTACAACCAAGATGGCTGCCACTGTGAGACTCATGAGACTCATGGTGGGCTGCCATCTTGGTTGTAAATAGGTTAATGGAGCCTTGTTTTAGTCATAGATGAAAGGCACTTGATTGATTTACAGGTGTATGTTATTTGCTGCTTGCTGAATGGGGAGACATACAGAGGTTTAGAAAGTAGTCCATGGACCACTACCTCTTCTTCTTTATATAGTTATAGCTTGCCCAAGTTATATTCTGATACCATTCTTTCACTTTTCTTAGATCACCTCCTTTGTTCTTTTAAAATTTTTATTATTATTGTTGTTATTATTATTATTATTTTAGATACAGGGTCTTGCTTTTTTCCCTTGGCTGGAGAGCAGTGGTGAAAACATGGTTCACTACAGCCTCAAACTCCTGGGCTCAAGTCATCATCCTGCCTCAGCCTCCCAAGTAGCTGGGACTACAGGCACATGCCAATACACCCAGCTAAATTTTTTAGTTTTTTTATAGACACAAGGTTTCACTATGCTGTCTAGACTAGTCTCAAATTCCTGACCTCAAGAAATCCTCCCACTTTAGCCTCTCAAAATGCTAGGATTTACAGGCATGAGCCACCTTGCACAGCCTTAGATTTTCTTAAAGCCTGGAAATGTTTGATCTCTGTGTCTTATATTGTAATGTTTCAATTTTTTTAAGTCCCTGTGTGGATTTAATCTGCAACCCCACCATAATATGTTCAGTCCTCACAGTATACTCATAAACTGGCTGCTCCTTTCTGAATTCTACCCATTTAGTCAGCTAAAACACAGAAAGCTTTGGTACACATAAAGAAAAAAGGCAGGTTGGTCCAGGAATGATTCACAGTCTTGTTTGCTAATTAGGTCATGATCTGAATGAGATTTGGTGAGAGAGATTGCAGTCCTAACCAGTGGTTCTCAATATCGAGGGAGCATTAGAACCTTATGGAGGGCTTATTAAAACACAGAATGCTGGGTCCCACTCCTAATTTAGTGGTTCTAGGGAAGGATTCTAGAATTTGCATTTCTAACAAATTCCCAGGTGATGCTGATGAGGCTGATCCAGGTACCACACTTTGAGAACCACAGGGAGACTAAAGAAAGTAACATAGGATTTTTTCCAATATATTTTATTTGTAACCATTGAAGAAATCTTGCACTTCTCTCTTTTGAAACTGTGTGTGCAGACAAGCAGGACCTGAAAGATTTACCCAACAACAGCTGTCTTGGAGTATGTGTTATAAGATTACTGGCTCTGTGTGCCCACTGTGCAGTAACAAACCAATATACGGAGACAGCAGTGTTTGCAGCAGAGAAAGAGCTTAATTGTTGCAGGACACTGAGTGAGAAAATGGGAGGAGATCCTCGAATCTGCCTCCCTGTGGAGTTCTGAGCTGTAGTTCTTAAGGGGACTGTAGAGATGGAAATTGCATTCTTTGGTGAGTTAGCTTCTTGTGGTATCATTCAGACCAGGTGGCATCAGTAGTTTCATCAGCGTGCAGGACCTGAAAGAATATCTCAAAGGGAAAACTTGTTTCATAATGTTGAAGTTGTTATCTACAGAGCAGTTAAGGAGAACTATAATCTAGGGTCTATGTGACTGTAAGACAAGAGGAATAAAACAATTATGACAAAGCAGGTCAGGGAGCAAGCTGACCTCAGGATGAACATTGAGTGTGCTGTGAGCTTGGTTTATTTTCATTTCTCCCCCTTCTTTTTCCCTGATAAATCTTATAAAGTTTATAGGGATGATTTCACATGTGTGTTGATAGTTCAAGATGTAGCTCTTCCCTACTATGAAAAGTGCAGAAATCCTTCTCACAATGACTATAGAATGAGTAAAGGTTTGGAAAAGTGGATTCAAGGGAAGTTACCTTTCAAGAATAAAACTAGGTGGTCAGCAAGACAAGACCATATAACAGATCCAGATAACCACATGTTGGCTAAGGAACATGATATATTACCTGTTCTGGGTTCTGGTATCACCAGGACATAATTTAGGGACCAAACTTTAGAAAATAGCACAAAAATTTATGGAGGCAAGAAGGGAGTAATATATTAACAAATTGGAATCAAACTGAAGTTTTATCTTTCGGAGAGATGTGCAAAAATGATGGATTCCAGGGTAGAGACCAGGTATGGCCAACAACTTTGGAGTGAGCTCATGAAGAGAACACATTAGTTGATTATGAGAAAATTGCTACTAATTGCACACAGAATGCTGAGCTAAAATGATAGTAACTTGCATTTAAACTGTATAAAAGTTAGTGTTCAGGCACTGATTTGAATCATGGAAATGAAACTTTCCTTCCCTACAACCTGGCCTGGGATCCCACCTTGCTTGATTTATGCTTCCCCCCCCCCCACCGGATGGTTCCACCAACATTCCTACAGGTTTCTTGGGAGCCCTTCCTCTTAGGGGCTACTTCTGAGGAATCAGACATAAAGTACATGGATATAACAATGCTTACAAATAAAATGAGAGGGAATCTGAGTATTTTTAAAAAATACAATTGCATTTTTAATTCTATTTTAAAGAGGAAAATTTAAAACGGATGGTAATTGGGTTTTGCTTTTTCTTTTGAGATGATTTATTGAATAGTCAGATTTCTGTTTTTCTCTAGGAAGTTTACCCATGAGAGGCAGCTAATGCTGGCCATGGACCAACAAGAACTGCACATTTATTCTAATTTTAATCTAGGATCTGCAGAAGCACAAGGCTTTGCCATGGTGCTTACTCAGAGGATGTCAACTGAATAAACAGAAAAGTTTAACTCAATATTGCACCTTTCCACCGTACAAAGCATTTTTCCCTCCACCATGACTCCAATAGCAGGAGAAAAAACGTAATACTTAATTCAAGAACCTTGCTGTTTCTTTTGTCAAGCCACAAGGCCCATTGATGGAGGAAGCCAGACACACCCAAAGCTCTGCTTATACAGAAGGAACAGACAAAGAAGTTTTAGAGACCTAAAGAGGACAGTCTTCATGTCCATACTTCTTAGAAAATAATTTTCACCTTTGTCTCAGCAAAGGAGATGACATTGTACTTTTTTTAAAGAAAGGGAACTTTTTAGATTTAACAAAATTTAGTTTCTCATAGTTTATCTTGATTGGTACATATTTTTTAATAGACTTTATTTTCTAGAGCAGTTTTTAAGTTCACAGCAAAACTGAACACAAGGTACAGAGAGCTCCCCTGACCCTCTGTCCCTATAAATGTATAGCCTTCCTCATCATCAATTTATCAACAATGGACTATTATTCAGTGCTAAAAAGAAATGAACTATTGAGCCATGTAAAGTTATGTCTCTTTGTTGTGCCAATATCTATATCTATCTTGAAACATACAAAACATATCTATAAATATATTGAGATTTTATATATTAGCATGGAATATACATTGGAATAAAATATTTTCTATATATATTTATATATTTCATATAAATATATATTTACATATTAAATATATAATATAAATGCCATTTATAACATATATTTATATATTTAATGTAATATAAATACATTTACATCTTAAATATGAATGTCATATGTAATATAAATATCACATATATGTAACCTTTATTTGCCTAATGGAATACACGAACATACATCTTAAAAGTCTGTTATGAGTATCTGCTACAGTTGAATGTATCTCCTAAAAAGCATGTGTTGGAAACTTAATCCCTAATGCAGTAGTGTTGGGAGGTGGGGTCTTTTGGGAGGTTTAGGTGATGAGAATCCCACTCTCATGAATGGATTATAAAAGGCTTTGAGGTTGTGAGTTTCATCTCTTATTTGCTATCACCATGTGATGCCTTCCCCATGTGAGGACACACCAAGATGGCCCTCACCAGATGCAGCCCCTTGATTTTGCACTTCCAAGCCTCCAGAACCATGACTAAAATAAATGTCTGTTCATTATCAATTATCCAGTCTGTGGTATTCTGTTATAGCCACACAGAACGGACTAAAATGTTATCTCTTGGTTGACCTGCCCCTTAATCATGGTTCTCATCTTTTCTATCCAGGCAAAATGAAGCTTTCAGCCGTGAAGAAATGTTCCCTATCTTTCCACCTTCTCAATTCAAGGACTTTGCCTTTCTTGCTAATTATTCTAGCAGTTTTTCAATGCCCTCTCAGCAAAAGCAGTGTATATTATGTGGCCCTATATTTGCAGAAATCACCTCATAAATTATTCAATGCACAATTAAACAAAAACTTTATTTTTTGTTTAATATATTTTCTCTATATGTTCTCTCTCTCTATATATATAGATATATATATAGATATAGATAGATATATATCTATATCTATATCTATATATATATCTATATCTATATATATATATATATATATATATATAGAGAGAGAGAGAGAGAGAGGGAGAGAGACAGTTAAAATTGTGCTTTCAGAATACATCATCTGGAGGGTCATCCATGTTGTTGCCTTTCATTATAACTGACATGCCAGGAACCACACCAGAAATCCTAAAGGTGATCATAATTATCATTCACTTTGGAATAAACCCAAAACATTGTTGAGATTTGTTGTCTACAGGCCAGAGTGAAAAATGCAGCCTCACCTCTTCTTTTTTTTTTTTTTTTTGAGACGGAGTTTTGCTCTTGTTACCCAGGCTGGAGTGCAATGGCGCGATCTCGGCTCACCACAACATCCGCCTCCTGGGATCAGGCAATTCTCCTGCCTCAGCCTCCTGAGTAGCTGGGATTACAGGCACGCGCCACCATGCCCAGTTAATTTTTTGTATTTTTAGTAGAGATGGGCTTTCACCATGTTGACCAGGATGGTCTTGATCTCTTGACCTGGTGATCCACCCACCTCGGCCTCCCAAAGTGCTGGGATTATAGGCGTGAGCCACCGCGCCCGGCCCACCTCTTAGAAGTGCAACCTAAAACTAATTCCCGTCTCTCCCTCAACTTGGGCTTGGGGCCATGTAGTGCATGCACACCTCCGGGGTTTTCTGAAAGACTCTGTAGACTTCAATGCAAAATGCCCAGCCCAATGCTTAGCTCAAGGTACTCAGTCAAGAGCCATTAGTATTGTAAGTAATGTTAAGGAAAATATCAGAAAATGCACATTAAAATATGGTTATTAAGAAAAGGTCCAGAATGGAGCTACTTTATTTGACCCAACAGAGATATGACATATTTAGAAGCCTCTCTTCGCATGAACTATTGGGAAAGCAGCTACAAGTTGATGCTGGATCCTTGTTAAATGCTGAAGTACATAAACTAATTATCCTGTTTCTGTGTCAGACCCCCTGCAGAAGGATCAAGAAGTAATAAAAAGAGCAGAATATCTGCAGCTTCCAAGACCTCTGCTCTAATTCTAGATTTGCAGCCCATGGCTGTGCAACGGGCACAAGGACGAACCAATGTTACCACCAAGAAAAGTGGTACAGCTGAGCGGTACCCAGGTCTGACTCCAAGGGATCAGCTATCGACAGCTATTTACATCATCTGGTTTCTGTGAGTCCCGATCTGCACGTGGAAAATGGTCAGATATTATCCATTTCATCAGGCATTCCTGGTACGGAGAGGAAGCACTGGCCAAAATCTTTCACTTAGCATACTGGAGTCATCTTTCCATTTTCTTAATTGAAGAACATTGCTCTTTTTGCCAATTATCTTAGTAGATTTTCAGTGACCCCTCTGCAAAAGCAGTATATTTTGTAGCCTTATATTTTGTACAAATCACCTTATAAATTGCTTGGTGCACAATTAAACAAAAAAAACCTATTTCTGCATTGCTCTAAGAATATATCTTTCATTTGTTATAAAATATGACAGGATTCAGCTAAGGCTCATACATTTATTTAATTATATATTTATTTTTAATTTACCTTTTCTCTCCAATTTCTATTTTCAGTTCAGAGAGTTCATGTACATGTTTGATAAATGGATAAATTGCACGTCGTGGGGGTTTGATTTACAGATTATTTCATCACCCAGGTAATAAGCGTAGTATCCCTTAGGTAGTTTTTTGATCCCCGCCCTCCAACCTCAAGCAGGTGTTGGTGTCTATTGTTCCCATCTTTGTGTCCATGTGGACTCAATGTTTAGCTCCCACTTATAAGTGAGATCATGTGGTATTTTGTTTCCTGTTTCTGTGTTGATTCACTTAGAACAATGCCTTCCACCTCCATCCATGTAGCTGCAAAATACATGATCTCATTCTTTCTATGGCTTCATAGTATTCCGTGGTGTATATGCACCACATTTTCTTTATTCAGTCTGCTCTTAATAGGCATCCAGGTTGATTCCATATCTTTGCTATAGTGCTGCAGTGAACATACACATGCATGTGTCTTTATGGTAGAACAATGTAGATTCCTTTGAGCATATAATGAGTAATGGGATTGCTGGGTTGAATGGTAGTTCTGTTTTAGTTTTTTGAGGAGTCTCCAAACTGCTTTCCACAGTAGCTGGGCTAAGTTACATTTCCACTAACCATATGTGAGTGTTCCCTTTTCTCTGCAATCTTGCCAGCATCTGTTGTTTTTTGAGTTTTTAATCATAGCCACTCTGACTGATGTGAGATGGTATCTCACTGTGATTTTAATTTGCATTTCTCTGATGATTAGTAATGTGGAGTATTTTTTCATATGTTTTTTGGCTGTGTGTATGTCTTCTTTAGAGATATGTCTGTTCATATCTTTTGCCCATTTTTTCCTCTTTTTTTTTTTTGGAAATAGTATCTTGCCCTGTCACCCAGTCTGGAGTGCAGAGGCATAGAGATCTTAATCTCTGCCTCCTGGGTCCAAGCAATACTCCTGCCTTAGCCTCCCATGTAGCTGGGATTATAGGGATGCATCACCACACCTGGCTAATTTTTGTATTTTTAGTAGAAATGGCACCTGGCCACGTTAGCAGGGCTGGTCTCAAACTGCTGAACTCAAGTGATCTGCCTGCCTCGGCGGCCTAAAGTGCTGAGGTTACAGGTGCGAGCCAGTGTCTAGCTGTTTGCCCATTTTTTAATGTGGTTGTTGGACGTCTCTTTGACATCAGCACTGTGCACTGCAACAGTATTGGTAAGTGTTTATAAACATTATTTTGATTTCTTTTTGCATCAAAATAGTGGTCTCTTATCTCTTTTATTAAAAGATTCCCTTCTGTCTTTTGTTAAATCTTTTAGTGGCCTTGGTCTACGTGGCTTCTGTTATTACATATCTCCTAATAAAATGAAAAAATTATAGTGAAGGGTTTTTCAAATCTTTTTTTTTTTTAATTTTTATTGCATTTTAGGTTTTGGGGTACATGTGAAGAACATGCAAGATAGTTGCATAGGTACACACATGGCAGTGTGTTTGGCTGCCTTCTGCCCCTTCACCCATATTTGGCATTTCTCCCCATGCCATC
>CM052670.1:1323633-1383307 GCA_028533165.1 Leontopithecus rosalia
ACAAAAGCCAAAATAGACAAATGGGACCTAATCAAACTCCACAGCTTCTTCACAGCAAAAGAAACAGTCACTAGAGTGAATTGGCAACCAACAGAATGGGAAAAAATTTTTGCAGTTTACCCATCTGACAAGGGGCTGATTTTCAAATCTTATGGCAGTACTTCTTGTTCTGCCTGACCTTCCTTTGTGCTCCCATGGTTACAGTTACCGAAAAATAAAATGAAAAATCTGATGGACTGCAACTGCATACGAGTATATAATTCATCTTGACCTCTTACTTTACTGGTGCACTTACTAGAGATTTCAGCTCCAGTGTGATTCATTCTATAGGCATGTGGAAAGAGCTTTAGAGAGATTTGGGAGAAAGACAAGCTTTTGTGGGCTCCACCCTTAACAGTGAAGCCATGCACCAAGCCTGAACAGGCCCAGCTTGCTTTATTTATCCTGGCAAATTAACTGGCAGTGGACGGTTGTTTTGTGGGCATAAGGCCTGCAGCAAAATCAATTAAACCTTTCAACTAATGAGAATTTCCTTCATGTCATTGAACATACCCCATTTGTGACGATGGAAACTGAACACATTGAGTCTCTCTTCTCTTGGAAGGCACACGTGATTTTTTTTAACCCTTCTCAATTTTTCTCTTGCTGGTTTTGTGGCTGACAGCAGGAGAAGCAGAGTCTGAGTCATGTCCATGGGCTCATAGTAAAAGCTTTGCCCTGAGGTTGTCTTCATACCTCTGTGAGTCTTTGTTGTGAATACCTGCAGGGAGCCATGATTTCTGCACTTTCCTTGCAGTGGGCTGCGGTGTTCACAATTCTTGCTGGACGACCCCGTGGGCCATGAATCACAGTGGGATCTTAGCAGTCAAGGGTGCAGTTTTGCGGGCCAGCTGGGACTGTTCCTCTGGCCAGTGGTTCGCTAAGCTGATTTGAGTGCACTTTTTGAAAAGGTAGATTTTCTTGTTTGAAGTTGCATTGCCTCAGTTTGAGCTAATTAAGGAAGGTTTTATAGGAAGCTAATAAACCTTTCACCAATCTGCAACCAGTGCACACTTGGGATTATAATAATGGGATCTCAAAACCCAAATAAAAATTCCCAGTGTACTTGCTTCAACACTTTGCTCCGTGTCTCCAAATCCTTTTTGTACCTGGCTACAGTTTCATTTTTGTCCTCATAGTTCTAGCTTTCTTCTCTTTATGTCTTTATCTTCAAACATGCTAATAAATCTTTAACAGTCAAAGAAGTTGAAATTTAAAATAATGGAAAAAACTATATATGATTGTTTCTGAATCTGGTGATATTGAATGGGTATCTGTCATTGTCATTTTTAACTATTTGCATGATACCTTTAATTCATTATCTAGAAAAACAGCCCCCTTTTCAACCTCCCCACACTGGTTGAATGAGACCTGTTACTCATAGTCACTCAGGTTCATATATTTTTTGATACTGATATTTTGTCTTTTACATGCATACAAACACGAAATTCTAGAGAAGCTCTCTTATATTTCACAACTATTTTTCCTAATTTATATTTTCTCTAGAACCACTTTATGTCAAACTTTTATTAATCCTCATCTAAATTGTGACAAACACCTGCTAACTAATTTTGAGCAGGAGGCCAATTAATTTTTCCTAATGGAAATCAATCCAATGCAAGTCCCTATTAATTTTCCTTTTCTCACTGATCTGATCAACTCTTAACTAAATTTTATAAGAAGCCAATTCATTTTTAATGCAAATCAATCTAAGTCTCCATGCTCCTTTCAATTTTTTTTTAAATTCCTTACTGATTACATACTCCATAGTATCTTGCTAAACCAAACAAAAACCCCATAACCATTTCTATCCAATTCATTCCAATATGGAACATGCTTTGAAATGCAGTACAGGGGCTTGGAATAGTGGCTGACAGCTATAATCCCAGCACTTCGAGAAGCCCAGGTGGGAGAATCACTTGAGGCCAGGAGTTTGAGACCAGCCTGAGCAACATAGCAAAACCCTGTCTACAAAAAATGTAAAAAGTTAATCAAACATGAGGGTGTGCGCGTGTAGTCCCAACTACTTGGGACACTAAGATAGGACGATCACTGGAGCCAAGGACGTCAAGGCTGCAGTGAGCTATGATCACACCACTGAACTCCAGTTGGAGTGGAGTGAGAGTGAGAGCCTGTCTCTAAAAATAAATAAATAAAATAAAATAAAATGCAGCACAACACTTCCAGCATCTTCTTCCACCCCAAACCCCATACAGCCCATCTTTAAACCAATCTGAACCACTCCTTCTTTCCCAAAAACACCCTAGAGAACCACATCCCTGGGTCTGGCTCCAGCTGACAATTGTCTGCTAATGAGGCTTGTACAAATCATAGCATCCTTGAGTAACTTTTCTTCTAAGACCCCTTTTTTAACCTAAATGTATTCCCTTTGTAGTTCACTCATCTACCTCTGCTAGTGAACAGATAGGAGGTCATCTAGCCTGTCAACACTCACTGGGGCATCTGTCTCATTTCTTCCACCAAATGGTGAATCATTTCAATGGTGGGTATTCACTAAATATGGGAAAGTATAAATGAATGAAATAAAAATATATGGAACAACATTGAATTATCACATCCCTCTTTGTTCAAAACATCATGCAAGGTCAATTATACTTGGAATTCTGTCACTAAGAACTAAAGTTTGAGTTCAGTTAAAAACAACTCACTCATAAACATGTTGTCCTGATATTTCCTCAGCTATCTTTACAGCAAATACAATAGAAAAATGGTGGTTCTATTGCATAGAGGTAACATAAACAATTCTTGGTAAAGTAAACCCTATTGGCACCTTAGGTTATTGACAAACTCGAAGCAAAAAGGCAGTCGTGGAGGGGGAAAATTCCAAGAACCTACTTAAATACGTATGTAGAATTTGGGTGGGAAGTTAGAAAATACGAACTACTCCAAGTTATACTTTCATTTCATTTCTTTTCAAATCATGTGAAATTCATTAGTTTTTTCAAACATTTATTTTAGATTTGAGGGTAAATGTGAAGGTTTGTTGCAGTAGTAAACTTGTGACAGAGGGCATGTTGAACAGATTATTTCATTACCCACATATTAAACCCAGTGCCTAAGAGTTCTCTTTTCTGCTCCTCTCCCTCCCTCCCTCTTTCATCTTCTTCCTCCCACACTCCCCCATCAAGTAGACCCAGTGTCTATTGTTTCCTTCTTTGTGTTCATAATTTCTTACCATTTAGCTCCCACTTATCAGCGAGAACATGCAGTATTTGGTTTTCTGTTCCTGCATTAGTTTGCTAAGGATAATACTGTCCAGCTCCATCCATGTTCCTGGCAAAAGACATGATCTCATTCTTCCTATGGATGCATAGTAAGCAGAAATACCCTTCAACCCAGCAATCCCATTACTGGGGATATACCCAGAGGAATATAAATCATTCTCCCATAAAGACACATGCACATGAATGTTCATTGCAGCACTATTTACAATAGCAAAGTCATGGAATCAACCTAAATGCCCATGAATGACAGATTGGATAAAGAAAATGTGTTCCATATACACAATGGAATTCATTCGTTTTATTTTCTGGGGAGCAGTCTGCCATGCAGAGAGAATTATGTATCTGAGCACCAAACGACCAGACTTGGTGGTCATTTTATTTGTGAGAAAGCAAATCTGGGAAGTCTTGAAATGGCAAACCTTTCAGAAGAGATGGCAGAGACTTTCCTAGGTGTTCTACTCTCAATTGTTCTTTCCATCTCAGATCTCCCTTCCTCCTGTCAATATTTTACCATTCAATCATGAGGCTTGGACGTACCCACAGAAGTGAGTTCTATTGATTGCAGTAAGCTGTTAAAACAAAATATGCTTTTCCTGAATGTGATGCAGGTCAATCCAGTCAGGAAACAACTGTTTATGTATTTATGGGATGGACCTAGGGTCTTCAAAGTGGCAAGGTCAAAGTTGACATGTCATTTCCTTGGGGAAATCTTGCATCAGATTTCACCATACATCTGTTTTATAAACTCTGATGGCATCTGATATTTATAGTACTCATCATAACTGTATTATCAATTGGATATTCATTGAAAATGTGCATTCATTATTGAAATTTTTATTAAACTCTTTTTACCTTGTTTGGCTTATAGAATATACCCCTTATTAAATGAAGGTATGGATGAGATTATCCAATAGGTGGTGCATTAAGCAAACCAGCTCTCAACATACACACTCACATTGATTAGTGGTGTTTGCCAATTTACATGGTGTAAATTCTCCCCCTCTGGTTCATTTCAAGCTACAAATGGTTGGACAGATTGTTCATGCAATTCCTGCACATTTAATGGTTAGCTCCTAAAAGTCAGAATGAGCCCATTCCAGAGCACCACTTATGCATAAAGGTGTGAGGACACCCTTGCTCAATTTCAACAACTCTTCTCAAAAACAGAGCACACTTAGTAATCTAGACTTGGGAAGATTCTTCTTAAATGTGATGAACATTTTCTTTTGGCTGCAGGGTGTACATTTTCTTGAACAGAGAAGTCCCTGTTGTTTTATGTTTTAGACATCTGCTAAAATCAGAACCAGAGTTCTGAGTGTTACCTACAAAAGGCTGTTCTAGGGATATTTTTCTTCTCTAAGAATCAGAAACATTGCCAACCACAGTTTGGAAAGTGGCCAGTATAATAAAACAAGAAAAAGGAACCAAAGAAATAACTATGGGAAGAGAGGGAAAGCTATAGTTTTTCACAGGCAATATGATCAATTAAGTAGCTCAGCTAAAAATGATGCAAATAAACAAGACCTTCCTGAGGAGGTTTAGCAAAAGTGTTCAAGGCTTCTAAAAAGATGCTGAAAACCTGGAAATATACATGTCTTTGCATGGGAAAACACAATGTTATAAAGAATATAAACTAAAAATTTGATTCATCTTTTAAAAAAATCCAATTAAAATCTTAATTAATTTTGGTGATAAATATTTAGTAAATGAAATGTATCTAAAGACAAAAATTAGTATTAATACATATAATAATATGGAAAATATAAGAAAGCATGAGTTGTTACATTAAAATATGCTGTAAGACACCCTACAATAAAACAGAGAACAGAAACTCACAAGGATATTTAATGTGAGTAACGTTTGTGGTCACTGAGGAAATAAAATACTTAATACATGGTGCAATATGGTTTGGCTGTGTCCCCACCCAAATCTCATCTTGAATTGCAGTTCCCATAATCCCCACATGTCATGGGAGGGACACGGTGGGAGGTTATTGAATCAGTGGGGGTGATAGTTTTATAAGGAGTTTTTCTCCCTTTGCTCGGCTCTCATTCTCTCTCCTCCCTCCCTATGAAGAGGTGCCTTCCACCATAATTGTAAGTTTCCTGAGGCCTCCCCAGCCATATGGTACTGTGAGTCAATTAAACCTCTCTTCTTTATTAATTAACCAGTCTCGGGTATTTCTTCATAACAGCATGAGAACAGACCAGAAAAGGCCAGAAGAGCATTCTGCTTTGTAGTTATTAAATTATGAGTTGTTAAAATGATCATAATTCTTGGGAAATATGGAGGTAAAATATTCGCTCCCATAGGAGAGCATTGTGACAATATAAATTGGAAAAATATCTTTGAAGGGTATTTTGGAAATGTTTTGCAAGAGCGTTGAAATATGCTCACTGTGGCCATTCCATATCTCAGAATTTCAGAGACTATGGGGATTTTTTGCAGAGGTGGGCAAAGTTGTGAAACAGTCTAGATGTCCCCCAAGATGGGGTTAAATAATTAATGACACATCTATACATCCATAGGAAGGGGCTGACTAATGTTGAACTATGCAAATCACATATTGGGGTTTTGAGGTTGGGGTGAAATTTAAACCACATGATCTGATTTATAATCCAAACTACAATTACATAGTGTGCATACAAACTAACCAAAATCTGGGCATGTTCAGAATATTTATCCTTGAAGATGCGAATGATTTTTGTTTATTCATTCTATTCTAATATATATTACATTATATGGAATGTTATATTCTAATATATTTCTCTGTCCTGATATTTATAACAGTTACACTATGAAATAAAGGCTTTTCACAAAGACAGAGGCTACTTCCAGCTATGCATATGAAAATGCTGGAAACTTGTTCTTCCTCCCCAAGCAGAGAGGAAAAACATCAGGGTGGGTGGGTTTTTGTGCCTGCTCTTGTTTCAGTAAGAAAGATGTCAAGACATTATTTTTCTCTGTTTGAGAATGTATTAAATGCAGTATTTTCGGTAGAAAAATATGAATGGTTATTTCTTCTCCTGTTAGTTTAAATCCTAGCCTAATAAAAGTCCCACTTTTCCAGAATCAACAATAAAAAAAACTGCAGTGGGTTTTAATCCAGTCATCTGAAAATCATTTTTTATCCCTTCCTTTCAGTACTTACTACTTAAAATGAACCTCAACCTCCTACCATCATCCAGAAAGTAAGATAGAAAGTGTTCATACACATAAGCTTTTTTTTTTTTTTGAGTCAGAGTCTCACTCTGTCAGTCACCCAGGCTGGGTTGCAGTGGCGTGATCTTGGCTGACTGCAACCTCCACCTCCCGGGTTCAAGAGATTCTCCTGCTTCAGCCTCCTGTGTAGCTGGGATTACAGGTGCCAGCCACCACACTCACCTAATTTTTGTATTTTTTGTAGAGACAGGGTTTAACCATGTTGGTCAGACTGGTCTTGAACTCCTAACCTCATGATCTGGCCGCCTCAGCCTACCAAAGTGCTGGAATTACAAGCGTGAGCCACTGCACCTGGCCCATAAACTATTTTTATAATGATTCAAAGGCAAATCTTGAGGAAAAACAATACACTTCAATCCCTCAGCCAGGGCCAGAAAATGTATGATTGCATTATGCTGACATATTTCGCAAAAGCTTACATAACATTAAATAATGAAAAAAAGACTGTGTGAGCCTTCTGTTATACATGGAAAATCGGATTTCTTTTTGCTTGTTTTTTTGTATTGTCTTAAAATTCACGTTGCTGGACATTAACGAAAAATAGCTTTGCGTTTCTTCTTCCAAAAGTCACATGTCCTTATTTCTTTTTCATAACAGAAAATTGAAGCTAGATTCCACTAATAATGCTTCACTATTCTTCAATCTCTTTATGGTTTTTTTAAAACATAAAATATACTTATTTAGAAATGTCTTAAATGATAAAGAGGGCTAAGAGTCTTAAGACTGTGAATGAGGACTTGTAGAAAATTGTAATTATGCTGTGATTAATAATCCAATTAAATTGTATCAGGGACACTTGCCTGGGTTGCAGACCCCATTTCTCTATCACTTCCTTGTGGGGAGAACTTAAGTTGGTACATAATCCCATGAACCCCAGTCCTTTGATCTGGAATAAAGAAATAAAGTTCAGCCTACAGTATTGTTATACACTTTAAATGGCAGTAAGGGAATGCTTTTAAAAATTACAATTCATTGTGTAAATTGGAGTTATGCTTTTAATACCATTGCATCAAGGAAATAATAATAATAACAATAATAGATGGTATTTACGTATCATTTCTAGGGGAGCCTTTCACAAATATTTCATTTAAACATGACAACATTTTGTGGCTTTGTGGAAAAATACTATGATCAAAATAAACCTCAGTCTAGCAGAGGTATACCTTGATAATTATTGCTTTCTGTGGTTGACAGCAAGAGTGTTTCTCAAGAGTTATGGCAGCAGTGAGGATAAGAAGATAAGGTACAGTAGGATAATAGAGATCCTCAGTGGACACCCATTAAAGGTGCTCTGAATTCGTTTAAGAACTCAAGTATTTCCCACCTTGTCTTTCCCCATCCTTTCATGCCTTGTAATCCCTTTATTGAGCAGTGCATGAGAACAGAGAAGTAGAAAACCATCCTTGCTTCTTTACTCCTGAGCCTGGAAGGGACACACACCATTGGTGGGAATTCATCACATCACCCCATTGATGGGAATTCACCACATGACTCCATCTCAGAGCAAGGGAGCATGGGAAATATAGTCTTTGCCTCAGGATCTACATTCAATATGGCAGGCAGTACATGGCGCTTAGTGTAAGCCACCTCTGCCTCAGGGCGGTTTCATCACCATCAATGTTGCAGGTCAAGGAACTAGGCAATTCAATAACTGGACGTCAGACGTAGGTTCAGGCTGCATTACTGCAGAACTGCTTCTTTAACACATGTTTTCTTGTGCACTCAAAAGGGAAGAATGTGTCAGACAAAAATAACCAATATTTCTTTTTAATTTATCATTTGTGCTTGAAAATGTCTCTCATATTATGTTTTCCCTCCTACATGTGACTGTGGGGTTATCCATCTCTCCACTTGGAATCCCATCTCTTCATTTCTCCATATGTCATTCCATAACTTCCAAAAAGAAATAGAAAAAGAATTTTAAAATAAGAATGAACAATTCAGGCTACATTAGCATGCGTCCGAGAAGTTGGATAATATTCATGAGTGTGGTATTCTCTTTCATACATAGGAAGCTTTTTATAAACAGATGACAGCCATACTCAGATGAAATTCTTTCACTGGGTTTAATGAATCCTAAAGGTGCAAGGTAGGCTATTTTCATGGTGTGGACTAAAACAGGCAGCAGTAAGTACAGTGTGAGATTTTGATAAGTGTTTTGTGTAATAAAGGATTTAGCAGGGTATTTTTAAATTGGTTTAATAGTACTCTCAAAAATGAATCCCTCAGTCGTGAATCTATTCATACATACGCATACATACTCACAAACATACATATAATTTCATACTTATATTTTATACTTACATATGTTTTGTATTATATACCATATATTCTATCGATCTAACTACTTATCCCAGACTAACAATTATTTTTTAAATGGCTCAAATGACATATATTCTGAGGCTAGTTTCTCTTTAGAAGGAAAATACTATTTAAACCAGTGCACGAAGGTGCCAAATAATTCCATTTAGAAAGAATATTGTTCCTTTGGGGGAGTAAGCTAAAATGTCGAGCCTTTTTGACTTTGCAAAGGGTGGGGTGTGTCCCAGTGCTGGTGTGCATGGAAGAGATTCAGGCAATGTAAGGATGTTGATGGCTCAAGTCAGCATGGTGATTGGAATTCGGAGATTTACTGCTATCAGTTAGGGGAACAAAAGGTTGGAGCTTCAAGGAGACTGGTTCTAAAGTTCTTAGAATGAAAGTAAGGAGATAGAGTGAAGTTTACAGAGACGCAAGCTATAACAGAAGCTCTCAATCTTGGCTAATCGTTAGAATCACCAGGGAGCTTACACAAATACCAACACCCAAAACAGTCCCTAAACTAGTTAAATCTGAATTGCTAACAGTAGGGTAAGGGGAAGAGTGAGATGTTAGCAGACATCAGATTTCTTAAACTCTTACGATGCTTTCAAAATGCA
This sequence comes from Leontopithecus rosalia, assembly GCA_028533165.1. Classification (NCBI taxonomy): domain Eukaryota; kingdom Metazoa; phylum Chordata; class Mammalia; order Primates; family Cebidae; genus Leontopithecus; species Leontopithecus rosalia. The sequence goes on from CM052670.1 coordinate 1,333,058, forward strand.
TCCCAAATTAAGAACCACTGATGAGGAGATTTATCAGGGTTTGACATTTCCGTTGCCTTAAGGAGTGGTGATATTTGAAGTTTTATTGTTCCCATATGCCCCATCCTGTATGATATTGCCTTTCATTATCTTCTATTCCATGTTCATGTGACAAGGTTGTACAGAGGTTGAGATAATGGAATGTAGAGCAGAAACTTCCTAGATTCTGAAGTTCTCATAGAACTGAAGAGGAACATGAATAAAAAGCACAGACGTTCTATATTTAAAGTTCTCATGAAGAAACTAGGGAGACAGAGTGGTAATTCTACCATTTTTAGAACTGAATGATCAAAGGTAAGCTGTTCAAACTCACTGTGCCTCAATTTCCTACTATGTAAAATGGGAGCAGTGGTATTGGCACCAACTTTGCAGGGTGGTTGTGATAATCAAATGTGTAATATACGGAAACTGGTCAAGACTGTCAAGGTTCTACATAGACACCAATTATTATCATCACTATTGAATTTGGAAGATGAAAGAGATAAGTTGAATTTGAGCTTGGGACAAATTCACTCAGTCATTGAGACAGAAGCCTTCCAAGGTCACACATTGGCAGGTAGAGTTGATGGAGAATTTTGCCGGAAGCTGGAGATTGAAGGAAGAGGAAGCACATTGTAACCCAGTGGCTATGAGAACAATTATTCACCTTTCTCCCACCAAAGCACCTCAGAATAGGAAGTAGCTATGGGCTTTCAGTTGTCTGTGGGAGAGTACCTAAATCATTCTACTGGGATGTTTAAGTGCAGGGCAACCTCCCAGAGGGAGGACCTGAGTCATTTGGATGACATGTATAATGAGCAAAGACATTTTTTGAGAATTCTAGAGGCAGTAAAAGTCAGGCATGTAGGAGTAAGTGGTATAATGGAATATTATTTTTATTTTTATTTATTTATTTATTTTTTAAAAAATTTTTATTGCATTTTAGGTTTTGGGATACATGTGCAGAACATGCAAGATAGTTGCATAGGTACACATGTGGCAGTGTGTTTTGCTGCCTTCTTCCCCTTCACCCACATTTTTAAGTCACCATCATAGAACAGTCAAAGGTCATAAATATGTGAAGGAATAAAGACATGACATAGAAAATGATGCACCTGAGAGTTACAAACAGCTGCTCACTGAGCCTGGAAGACCCTTCTAATACCTAGCTTCTGGAAAATATATTAATGAAATAAACTTTCAAAGAAAGAAAATAAACAAACCAGTACTGTTTTTTTCACATTTGTCAACAACTGATAATTCTCATCTAATTGTTTTCATAATATTTGTCCCTTTTACATACCATGTACATACTTATTTTACCATGTTGCAATTAATGTCTGAATCTACAACTTGTATTTTAAGTTCATTGGGATACAGGAATGTCATGAAATTCATGTTTCATTCCACTGTCTGACACAGTGCTTGTCGCATGCTACATCTCAGTAAATGTTGACCAAATTCTGAGAGCACGGTGAGAGTAAGAAAGACAAAGAAGGCCGGGCATGGTGGCTCACGCCTGTAATCCCAGCACTTTGGGAGGCCAAAGTGGGTGGATCACGAGGTCAGGAGATCAAGAGCATCCTGGCCATCATGGTGAAACCCCGTCTCTACTAAAAATACAAAAATTAGCTGCGTGTGGTGGCATGTACCTGTAGCCCCAGCTGCTCAGGAAGCTGAGGAAGGAGAATCACTTCAACCAGGAGGCAGAGATTGCAGTGAGCTGAGAGCATACCACTGCACTGTAGCCTTACAACAGAGCAAGACTCCATCTCAAAAAAAAGAAAGTAAGTAAGAAAGACAAAGAAATCTTTTACAAAGTCTGTGATTTTCATTTCTAGGTTACCCAGTATGCCTGAAAGAGGCAAAGCCCTACTTCCAAAGGGAAGCCTTTGCAAAATTTTACCTCTGCTGGTGTCTAGTCTAAGCCTGCATTGTCTGAAAGTGTGATGGCCAAAGGGAGAGAGGAGTAAGAGGAGTGACCTCGCAGTTGATAAATAGGATAATAATGATGATATCAATGGTGATGGTGATGATGGTGATGGTTGTGATGATGATGATAATAGTGATGGCGAGAAAGGTGTTTGATAGAGGGTCACAAATATCTGGGTGACAATAAGAATCCTTCTGTGTTAAAAGATGGAGGAAATGGAAGACTTAAAAGTTAGTCGAAGGCCTTGTTTACTAATCCAAAGTGCTGGCATTTATTATGTAAATTTGAAGATCCAATCTGAGGATTTTTGACTGAAGTAGCACGACTGGAACTCTACAGCAGAAGACTAGCTTAGCGGTATTGTGTGTTGAATGCATTAAGGTGAAGATCAGCAATAATCCAACTGAGATCTCAAATTTGGTATCAGTACCAGAGCAGTGATACACCAGGAATAGGAAGAAATAGAAGGATAAAAATCAATGTTACAAAGCAAGAGGGAGTAAGTATCATCAAAACATTCTAGGTTTATGAACTGAAAGAGGTGGTGGCATTAACAGAAATAGTGAAGGAGAAAAAGCTAAATTTGGAAGAAAGATGGTGTATATGTCAGCTACTGCTGCAGTAACAAATAGCTCCAAATCAAAAATAAATGTGTTTGTATGACAGGAAGGCTGCAGGTTAAGTACAGCTCAGTTGGGCTCTGCTGGGTTTAGCCAGGCTGATTCCTATTTTGGAACCTAAAGAAGCATGTCATGCTGCCCTCATCGTGGAGAGCAGGAGGTACAGGGTTAAGGAATGTCTTGAGTCCTCTGCTTGGATAAAATTTACATCATGTCCACTTACATTTCACTGGTCTAAACATGTCATATGGTCATAAGAAAATCTGTGTAATTTCCTTCTTATCTGAGGAAGCAGCTCATTGGAAATGTGATCTAATTTGTCTCAGATGGTGAATGCAGTTTGGAACACAGTGGAAGATTCTAGTGAATACAGAGAGGAAGAGAGAGAGGCAGTGAGTTGCAGAAAAACAAGAAGAAACAGAACTCAGGAAAAGTTAGAAACATAATTAAAATCCCTTAATACATAAAAGTTATGGTTGAAGCTAGGGGGATTCATGAGTGAAGAGAGAAAAGAATGGACCAGTGATAGAAAAGGAAGAATATTAGGTAAATAAAAAAAGAAGACAAAAGACATTGGAGTATAAATAAATCAACAGTGACAGTTATGGTGGGACCCTACCACAGAACAGTTATAAAGAGTAAAGGAATTTGTAGAATTTCCACATTGTTCTCAAAGGTCCCTTGATCCTAAAAAGATTAGGCAATACTATGGATGTTTGCATCACAGTTCTACTCACTTGCCCACATGTGCACAGAATTGGACTACTGTAAAAAGCTCATATGAAAATCACCCTTGCTCTTCTTATATACTGTAGTTCATTTGAGTGGGTTTCAGGTGCGAAGGGAGAGAGAGTAAGGGCAGGAATCATCTCCTACCCTTATGCCATTCTACAAGCATCACAAAAACCTTAAAAAAAAAAATGTATCCCTGAAGATACCCAGCAGATAAGCATAACATTGGGTTAAATGGCAGTGGATGCTTTTCTGGAATCAAAGAAAAGATGATAGTGGGAAAGGAATATCCTTATTTATAAGAACTCATTATGCGGCAGACATGAGATAAGGGTTTTATACCCCAATCTAAGGATTTCCAGTTTTTCCAGCTTTCCAGGGACTACACTTAATTAAATGACTGCATACATTGAGTCAAGTTGAATGTCAAGCGGATTTGCAGTCTTTCCCAGTACTTTCAATAATGCACAGGCCCTGTTTACCTTCTTCATTTGGATCTTGGTAATCTCTCAGGTTTTTATATCATGTTTATTCAGGTTGTTGCTCTTCCCTCTCGAAGTCTTCATCAACAGAAGAGAAAGCTGCCATCTTTCTTCATGCCCCAACACACCACCAACCCAAGGTTGCTTAGTATCATGGAACTGTAGCAAAGTTTTGCAAATATTGGAGAGTGAAAATTGTGCGTAAGTGGGAACAAAGTTAGAAGGAATTATAACAGTCCATGTGATCCTCATTACTCCCATAAAGCTCAGAACTCAAGCCCTTTCCCAGAAGAAGACAAAGTCAACTTCAGAATCATCTCCCAGCCCAAGAGAAAATGCAAATACCTTTGTTATAGCCACTCAAGACATTTTTTAGTATCCACCACGTTCCAGACACTGGCCAGGTCAACGTGCACACAGCACTGAAGAAACTAGACAAATGTCTTCAACCAGGCATTGTGAGTAACGGTTCTCTTCTATACCAGCTCTCCTGTCACCCTTTTACTGGTCTATTTACTGTATATCCTCAGCTCTGCATGGCAAGGAGGATGTACCCAACAGAGGTCCTATCAGCTGGCTTGCTGCTGAAGTCAGCAATGGGTCAGGGTAGCAGGAGTTTGGAGGAAAAGTGGGAGGAATGGAGGGTTGGTGCATTTCCTCTGTTTCAGCTTTGGGCAGCAACATTGCAGCCACAACTGATACATCATCACTCTGCAACTCACTCTCTGGGGTGCCTACTGCTCTAGTTGAGCTCCTTAGCCCTTCCTTCCTCTCTATAGACAACACTATATAGTAATTCCCCTTGACTAAAAACATTCCAACTATTTAGCCCCTGAAGCTTTTACTGTTTACATAATTAGAAAGCATCATAGAGTGTTTTCTAAAACAAAAAAGATACATTTTTCTTTCAGATAATGTATGCTATCCTACGAGGGAGTGGACATAACTTCCGTGTTTTTATCTTTTTTTAATGGAATTTTCAAGTTCTGTCCCACCATCTATGTACTATCTCAGTGGTTTTCTCAATGATCTGGTAAAGTGAGTGCTGTCATCCCCATTTGACACACACAAAGAAACAGAAACTTAAGTAGATGATATTCCCACAGCTATTAAAGAACAGGACCTAAATTCAAGTCTGTGTCTCATCCACTCAAAGCCTTGTGTGACCGGCCATGTTTTCCCAAAGCTTCCCATCCACCCAAAACCTTGTTTTATTGGCCATGTTTTCCCAAAGCTCTTCATCCACTCAAAGCTATGTTTCATGGACAATGTTTTTCCAAGGCTCCTAATCCACTCAAAGCCTTGTTTGATCAGCCATGTTTTCCCAAGGTTTTTCATCCTCTTTAAGCCTTGTTTGATTAACCATGTTTTCCCAAGTCGCCCATCTACCCAAAGCCTTGTTTGACAGGCCATGTTTTCACAAGGTTTTCCATCCACTGAAAGCCTGGTTGATAGGCCATGCTTTTCCAAGGCTCCTCATTCTCTCAAACTTGCCTGATTGGCCGTGTTTTCCCAAGTATCCTCATCTACTCAAAACCTTGTTTGATCAGCCATGTTTTCCCAAAGCTCCATGGTTAGGCACAACACAGCACAGCACACACATCGGTTCTAATTTTGGTTTCTAGTTCTGGTTCTGCTACATGGCTTAGGATGCATAAGCTGCAGCTGAAATTGGATGGTGTAGGATTGGACCTACACCAATGCTCCAATTCTACACCATTGCAGTGGTCATAGCTAAGTACCCTTTCTCAGAATTCAACTCTCCCGAGAATGGTTGTGTTGCTTAACTTGAACGTAGTTTGGAAAACCATCACTTTTCAAACTAGTGGAGAAATGACGGAAATAAATATGGAAATAACCAACATATACTGAGTACTTGTGATGGGACAGGCTTTGTTTTAAGAACACATATTCTACTTTTACAATGGCCTTATGAGGTGAGTGCCTCCTCTTTCCCCCAAATCTGAAAACAGAAGCATGCAGAATTTCAACAACACACCAAGGTTCCAGTGTCTTCATAGGGGGAGGTACCACACAATATGGTACAAATTAGCACAATAAGTTGCTCCACAGAGGGTTAAATGATAAGAAGTATGTGATGAGTCACAGGTTTTTTTTTACCAAACCACTTCAGGAACAAATGAGTTCCATTGCTAAACACACCACTTCCTCATCACATTCCTGCTGCACTTTGTACTCACCCAGGCTTCTCTCCCAGAGATTCTGATTTGTAGGTCAGAGATATTAATAAGTCTGCTGTAGCAGGTGGAATGGTGACCCCCAAAGATGTGTCTATGTCACAACCTCTGGAACCTATACATGAACTTATTTAGATAAGATATAATTGACTTAAGTATCTCAAAATGAGATCATCCTGGATTAGGTGATCCCTAAATCTATGGGCAAATATCCTTATAAGAGACAGAAGACTGGCAGGCTGAGAAGGAGAATTGCCCGAACCCAGGAGGCAGAGGTTGCAGTGAACCAAAATCGCATCATTGCACTCCAGCCTGGACAACAACAGTGAAACTCCGTCTCAAAGAGAGAGAGAGAGAGAGAGAGAGAGAGAGAGAAGAGGAGACGCAGACACAGAGGAGAAAGCCACATGGAGATGGAGGCAGAGACTGCAGTGATACGGCCCCAAGCCCAGGGATGCTGAGAGCCCCCAGGAGCTGGGAGAGGTAGGAAGGACCCTCCCCTAGAGCCTCCAGAAGGAACTGGATACAATCGTAATGGATTGAACCATAGTCTCCCAAAAAGATATGTCCACATCCTAATCTCAGAACCTGTGAATGGAGCCTAATTTGGAAATAAAGGCTTTACAGGTATACCTAAATCAAGGATCTCAAGAAAAGATCATCCTGGATTAGTATGGCCCTAGATGCAAAGACAGGTGTCCTTCTAAGAGACAGAAGAGAAGACACAAATGGAGACGAGGAGGCCACATGGACACGAACAGAGACACTGCAGTGATGTGGCCGCAAGCCCAGGGATCCCTGTAGCCCCCACGAGCTGGGAGAGGCAGGAAGGATCCTCCCCTAGAACATCCAGAGGGAGCGCAGCTCTGCCCACACTTTCACCTCAGACTGCTGGTCTCCAGAACTGTGAGAGAATCAATTCCTGTTGTTTTAAGCTACCGGTTCTGTGGTCATTTGCAATGGCAGCCCCAGGAAATGAAGACACTTGGACATGGGGATGTTTAAATCAATCCAGGAGATGATAACATAAAGCCAACAAGAAGCACAGGTTTCTTATGTTCCAAGGTTGAAGTAAAAAAGACTGCTAAAAAGGAAGCTGAACAGCTTCTCAGGATGAAGGTAAACCAACGTTTGGGTTTACCTTCAGAGGTAAACAGAGTCAGTTCATGCCAGCCATCCAGCTACTAACTAACACTACCCTTCTTAGTTCCATCCTTAATCTGTTACTGAACTTCCACCTCCAAAAGACTTGGGTCCTTTTTTTAATTTTTGGAGACACTCTTGCTGTCACCCAGGCTGGACTGCAGTGGTGCAATCTCGGCTCACTGTAGCCTCAACATCTCGGGCTCAAGTGATCCTCCTTCCTCAGCCTCCAGAGTAGTTGGGACTACAGACATGCACCACCACAAACAGATAACTTTTTTATTTTCTGTAGAAACAGGATCTTGCTATGTTGCCCAGGCTGGTCTTGAACGCGTAGGCTCAAGTAATCTGCAGACTTTGGTCTTCCAAAGTTCTGGGATTACAGGTGAGACTTGGGTCTTAAATTACAAAAGTGCAGCAAAGGATCTTGTGGGGTTCAGTGTCTTTCAGATGGAATTCAGCAGCAGGGTTGGGGTCTTCCTCATCTTGTCCCACATTTGGCCTACCTTCAGTGAAACAAGAGCCGCCTTTGCAATTACAAACCAGACTTCAAGGACTACAGCCTGGTTAAAGTTTGGTTTTTTTTCAATGAGGGCCTAAGGGTAGTAAAATGACGACAATGAACTGTTAGCTAGGGATTTTGCTTGTGTCCACAGATTTACAAGCACATATGCCAGATGTTCGAACTTAGCCAGTTAGGGAGAAAAAAACAACTGTTTTTAGTTACTATATTAATTATGATACAGCCATATGTGATTCTGATTAATGATCTGCTCAAATCACACACCTTTGTGTTCTGGACAAACTGGTTTAAATGGCTCTCATTTTCCTTAAGTCATGAGGTGCTAAGTACCTCTCATCATGACCATCTCTACAAGAAATTTTTTTATATTTGCACTTATTTCTCAGGGCTTCTCTAACCAATCACCTCAAAATAGGGGGTTAAAACAACAGAAATGAACTCTCTCACAGCTCTGGAGACCAGAAGTCTGAGATGAAGCTGTCTCAGGCCCACACTCCCTCCGGAGGCTCTAGGGGAGGCCCCTTCCTGCGTCTCCGAGCTCCTGGGGACTCCAGCATCCCTGGGCTTGTGACTGCATCACTCCAGTCTCTGCCTTCTTCTCTACATGGCCTTCTCCTGTGTCTGTCCCCCTCTTTTGTCTCTTAAACTGACAGCTGTCATTGGATTTAGGACCCATCTAGTCCAGGATGATCTCATCTCAAGGTCTTTACCTTAATTACACGTGCAAAGATCCTGTTTCCAAATCCTATTCCATGGTTCTGGGAGTCAGAATATGGCACATATTTTGGGGTCCACTGCTCAATGTACTGCAGTTGTATGCAGTTCCCTCTGGGTGTTTTATGGGAGGATCCTTCCTGCCTCTCCAAGCTCCTGGGGGCTCCAGCATCCCTGGGCTTGTGGCCATGTCAGTCCAGTCTCCACCTCCATCTCCACATGGCCTCCTCCTCTGTGTCTGTGTCCCCTCATCGGTCTCTTATAGGAAAGCTTATTGCATTTAGGACCCATCCTTATCTACAATCTCACTTCCAGATCCTTCACATGATCACATCTGCAAAGACTTTTTCCAAACAAGGTCACACTGATAGGTTCCAAGTAGAGATGACTTTTTTGCAGAACATTATTGAACCAACTACAATATCCTACCATGTTCAACCCCAAATGAAACACATTTTAGACAAATATGTCTATTATTTTAAAAGTTAGTTATTACTTTGTAATATTCTGAGAGAGGGTCTCACTTAATCACCCAGGCTGTCCTGCAGTGGTATAATCATAGCTCACTGCAGCCTCAAACTCCTGGGCTCAGGTGATCTTCCTACATCAGCCTTCTGAGTAGCTGTGACTGCTATCCTGCATCACTATTACGTTTTATCTGTCACTAGGCCCCAGGTCTCCCTGCTTGAGGGTCAAACTTTCTTCATGATGTTTTTGCTGCCAGGAAAACAGTCCTCCCATTGGTCCATATCATTCTGCCCAGCCATTCTTCTCTTCTTGACTCTACAAACATGCTATCTCAGTCATAAAAATATAGCTCTTTTTTTAATGGGCTACAATCCACCCTGTTTTTTTTAATCCTCTAGAATCTGAATGATCTCTGAACTACTTTTAACATTTCCAAACCCTCTTCAGACCATCGCCTCATGTGAATGCAAAATTTGGGTTGATAGGATGTATTTACCATTTTTTTTCCAGGTAAAATTGTATCAAGGTATGTTGTGCAGAAACATTCTCTACACCTAGATGAATTTACCTCCCTGGATCTCATTTTCCACATCATGCACTGAAGCAGGCAGTCTGAATGAATGCATTTCTAAAACACCCTGCTGCATGTATTAATCCAGCACAGTGTTTTCCAACCAGGGATGGGGCAGCCTCATGGCAGTCATGTGGCTATGTCTAGAGACATTTTTGGTTGTCACACTGGGGTGGTGGGTGCTTATGGCATGTGGTCAGTAGAGCCCAGAGATGCTGCTCAACACCCTACAGTGCTCGGGATGGTCCCACCACAGAGGATCTCCAGCCCCAAATGTCCATAGTGCTGAGGCAGGAAATCCTCAGTGAGAAACTTTATTATCCATCCTGTCATTAATTATCTATCTGTCTGTCTGTCTATCATCCTTCCATCCATCCATCACCAACCATCCATCATCTACTTACCTATCTACCCTTCTGTCTATCATCTACCGAACTACCTAATCCACCCAACCATCTATTATCAATCTATGTAGGTACCTATTCATCTATTCAACCATCCATTATTTATCTATTTATCTATCATCTATCTACAATTCATCTAAACATCCATCATCTGCTTATCCATATACCTATCTATTGTCCACCCAACCATCCATCATTTATCTATCATCCATCCAGCTATAAATTATCTATCAACCTATCTTACTCCTATATATATATCTATTATCTATTTGTATCTATCAATAATCTATCTGTATCGATCATTGTCTGTTTATCTCTCCTATGTATATCTATTATTAACCTATCATCTATCTCTTTATATCTGTCCATCATTTATCTATCTGTCATCTATCTACCATCTATCTATATCAATCATCTGTCAGTTATCTATCTACCAATCTAATCTATCCTCTATGTCAGTGGCTCTCAGCTAGGAGCAAGTTTGCACCCCCTAAAGGGACATTTGGCAATGTCGAGACATTTTTGGTCATCACAATTTTGGGGGGCCAGGGGGTACTAGCATCTGATGGGTAGAGCCCAGATATGCTGCTCAACACCCTACACAGGACACCCCATCCGAGAGAATAATCCAGCCCCAAATGTCATTCATCTGAAGAGCCTGTCTATTGAGCATAAACACTCCAAGCATCACCACCTCCTTCACCTCTCTGCCTCCTCAGGCCTCTCTTGATATCCAGCACACAGTAAGGGCTGTGCAGATATATTTAAGCAAATAAGTGGATTCATGAATGAGAGACAGGCTCTATGCCTCCCACAGAGTTTAAAAAAAACAAACCAGAATTCTTTAGTTTCCATGACCAACATTCTTTAACAATTGGCGACACTGCATTTCTTGAAATGCTGACAGTCATATTTTTCCCAAATATTTATCGTGTTTGCCTTTCTCCTTCCTCTCAGGGAAGCGAAAGAAGGTCAGTTTTGAGTATTTGTGGAACACCAGTACATGTATTTCCAGATGTCTCTTTGACAAAATTTAAAAAGAAAAATCCTGAAGGATTTCCTAGAGCACTGCTTCTCAGTCCCCAAACTGTCTTGCTGCATACTGAAATTGTCACTACATGCAGGTGACACTCGAACCCTGCCTTCCTGCCTGCCAAATCTGTCATCAGAAGCATTGCCTTTGACTCAGTTTCCTTGCCTGTTAAAAATGTATAGAGAAGAGAATCGAGAGAAGGTGAATGAAAGCAGTTTTTTCAACCGCTCTGGTGGAAATCCAAATTCATGTGACCCTCTTTTGTCCTTGAAAATAGCATTGTCACCACTGCACAGTTTTTGGGAGGATATTATTTTATTATCAAATGTACAGTATATTGACCTTAAAAATACAGTAAAGCAGTAATGGAAATAACAGGTCTTCTATTATTCATAGGCACAGACTGATCCATGGCCAGGGAAGCAGCAGCCACCCTAGACCGGATGGTCAGTTCAGATATTGTAGAGAAGATTTTGGGGTTTTGGGGGAAGACTCTAGATTCAATTCTGTAAAGTTATGATGCAGTGTTCTCCTTCCCCTCCTCTAACCTCCTCTGAGCGCAGCTTTCAACAAAAATTTTGCATACAAGGAAATCTAATATGGCAGTCTTCCCCTCTGCAGAGTTCCTGGAGAAGTTAATATAACAGTGGTTACTGAATTGAAGGAGGTTGAAGAGGAATTTTTAAAAATTATATTTCCATATCTGCTATAATGTATCCAAGTCTTGTAAAGACCAATAATTTATTAATTTTAATGAGACAGAAAGTATTTCTCCTTCTAGTCTCATCGTCTGATTTGAAAGAAAAAGATCTACATATAAAACACTATGTAAAAAGTGAGTTCCAGGAAGAAATAAAATGGTAGCTATATGTATATGTCTATTTTTTTTCTTATAAAATGGTATCTGTATGTATGTAACTCTGAATTTAAAAATACATATATCAATCACTCTGGTTCTAAATCCTTATTGGGCAAGCTGGAGTTTTGAAGTGACAGAGGAGATAACTGAAAGATGACTTGTCAATCTGGAACAAAGTCTATCGGGTAAAAACTGCAGCAGGTTAACTAGGTGATGCGTCTTCAACGGGCAGTGAGGCATTGTTCATGTCTAAGGACTAAGGCATTGTTCATGTCTATGTCTATCTAAGGACTGCAACCATTCCTTAGATATCCCATGGATGCTTATGAAGGCAGTCGAGTGGCATTTGCAGAAAAAGAAAAATTGCAGTCAGAGCACAGATACCCTGAATGAAGCTTCTGGCATGATGTAAACACAAAAGAAAGGTCCCAGCGAGGCTGAGTCCTCCTTCTCGTGTCTGTATTGCTTCCTTTGCCCAACAATCTTAGATCAAGGTCAGCCTCAAGTTGAAACCCCCCAGGGGCCACCATGCACTGTGACACAATATTTAAGAGCTCTGATTCCCCAGCCTGGCTTCCCTTACCAATCCTGCTTTGTTGTCAGTTCCTAAGTAATTTTTCTGAAATCCACATTTCAGAAGACATGAATGTAAGTTGTTTTTGAATCACTGCCAAGAATGTTTTTTGCCGTGCACTTATAGAAGCCAGCATCTCTCTGTGTGGCATGCTGGATGGTCAGTGATCCCTGGGGGTGAAGAAATCTGTTTCCATATAGACGAGCCTGCACCCCCGCCTTCAGATGAGACTTATCCGGTAACTCCCACATGATGTCAGCTTTGGGAATCCCCATAGCCATGCAGTTCAGTTTCACAGTGCTCCCAGGACGGGTGTAGATGACCGGGGTGGGCTCACTGGTGATCCGGGGAGGATAGGCAATAACGATCACTGGGATGCTGGTGACCGAAGGGCCGTACTCTGTCTCCATCCTGCATACATAGGTACCCCTGTCAAACACCGAGGTCTCACGGACTGTGAGGGTGCCATTGTCCAGAAGAGAAAAGCGTCCCAGGGCTTGGGGGCTCTCCAGACGCACGCCACTGGGGAGCGTCCAGGAGAAATGTCCCTGTCGAGCCCCGGGAGGGGTGCAGTGGAGCTTCAGCATCTCACCGTTGATGATGCTGACCAGGTTATGATACTGCTTGTTTGCTTCTGGCTTCAGCCCCACCTTCAGGGAGACCAGCCTCTCCGTGTGGCCAGCAGCATTGCGGGCTACACAGCGGTAAGCACCAGCGTCCACCGAGGAGAGACCGCTAATGTGTAGCATGCCGTCAGCCTTATGGTAGAAGCGCTGCAGCTGCTGTCCACTCTGCAGATCGGTGCCATTGGGAAGCACCCACACCAGACTGGGTGTCGGGGTCCCTGCGGCCGAGCAGTTGAGGCTGATGGTGTGGCCCGCCATGGCCGTGATCTTCTCGCTGATCGGGTCGTTGAAGATGGGTTTCTCCATGGGCTCCAGGACGGTGAGCTGCACAATCAACTTGGCCTCCCCTCCCTCATTGCGGGCCATGCATACCACCTGGACGGAGTCGCTCTTCCTCAGACTCCTGATGTCCAGGGAGCCGTTGCCATGGACAGTGACCCGGTTTCCATAGTATGGGGCCGGCAGAACCACGCCCTCAGGAAAAGCCCATAACACCCTGGGGGTGGGGATGCCTTCAGCTCTGCAGTCAATCAGTTTCCGAGTGCCCCCCGCTGCTATCTCCCGCACGGTGGTGATGGGGTTGGGGTTACCGTTGATCTTGGGTGGCTGGACGTTGACGTGAATCCATACCGTCTTCCTATCCTCTCCAGCACTGTTCCTGACCAGGCAGGTGTAGTTGCCGCTGTCGGAGCGCTGCGCTTTCTGAATAAGGAGAGTGCCATCTTGGTATATCTGATACTTCTCAGAGGAAGTGGGGATCACCCTGTTCGTGGGGGACAACCAAGTCACCTTGGGCATGGGTTCTCCTTTGGCCTCACAGGCTACGGTGACGACACCTCCATAGGGCACCTGGACCACCAAGTGAGTCTTGTTTCGGATGGCGGCGGGCGCTGTCACCACCTTGACTCTGACTCTCATCTCATCCTTCCCGACCTGATTTTCGGCAAAGCAGGTGTAGTCTCCTTCCTCCCTCATCCCCACTTCGTTGAAGTAGAGTGTCCCATTGTTGAAGACGACATAGCGCTTGGTGCGCCCGCCGCTGTCATCTGACTGCATTAAGGAGTTCACCAGACTCCCATCCGGGAGGCTCCAGGAGATCTCGGGATTGGGAAGCCCGGTGGCCACACAGTCCACTTTCAGGTCACCCCCGTACATGACTTTGTGGTCGTTCTCCTCCTTGTGCTCAATCTTGGCCGCTTTCATTACCACATTTACCTTGAGCACCACGTAGTCGTCACCAACCTTATTCCGAGCTACGCACAGGTAATCTCCGGCATCTTTGTCCGTCACTGATTTCACCACCAGGGTCCCATTGGCAAACGCCTTGATTCTGCTATCAAAACTACAGAAAAAAAGAAAAAGGAGTAAGACGTCAGTTTCCCAAATGCTCTACCGTGGCGTTAGGTCACTGGAATAACACAAAAATAGTGATCCTGTGATGCTTCAGCCCAGGTGGATAAGATTGTAGAAAGTGATTGACTGCAAATAAGAATTCCCTGTTGAATCTGATGTTAGGCTGGCCTGGCCATGGGTTCAAGGACATGAAGTGTAGTCAAAGACGTCAGTCCTATTCCTGCAAGTGTGTGTGGATCACGTAGTTGGATGACAGTCATTACAGAGCTTATTGTAACAACAAAATCAGATAAAATGCTACAGTCATGGAGATGGTGACTCTGAGTCAACCTTATAAAGACATTTAAGTTCTTCCTGGAGAAAACACTTATAAAGACATTTAAGTTCTTCCTGGAGAAAACACTTTAGACACTGTTTCCACCCTTGGCAATTTTTTTTAAAGCTGTTGTATCCCAGTTTCGGGCAAGAGTCAGAAAAGTAACTCTAATATAGGTCATGCCATTGTGGTTATACCAAAAGTTTCAAAGCTAAACATGGGCTCTTCAGAAGTTAGCACTATTGGTGTAGCAGGTTTTCTGGATTTTGTAATTAGAGCTGAATAACACTCACTAGCTAAGACCCCAAGGCTGGTGTGTCACTCTTCCCCATAAAGTCCAAGCACTGCTGAGTTAACAATTACAAAAGGGTTTAAGTTTAAAGGAGGCAACCTAGAAAGGATGATAGGAAAATCTTCATTATGTATGTGAGAGCTTTATAAATACTGCAGTATCCTTTAGTTATTCAGAACTAATATATTGAATAATCCACTGAAAAGATTGAGAAGGTTCTGACTTTTAAAATTGTCCCTATTGAATTCTCAATTACACATACGTTGTATTTTTAAATAGTCCCAACATGGAGGCATGGCAGAGCCCACTCTTTGACAAAATGTACATGGTTTGTTCAATTATACTTTACTAAGAATATAGTCAGAATTTACTAAGAATGAGGTGACAGAAATAATGGTTTATAATTTATTTAGGATTTATATGGAGATATTAATAGAATGACTCAAAAATCCTGCTGGAACTGCATTCTTGTACTGTTATCCATTTAAAATCGCCTCCGTCATGCCAAAATCAATGGAAAACAGTTCTGTAAGTGGCAGCACATCTGCTAAGCTGGAAGGCACTTCTGGGTAGATTGGGTACATGGGTCTTCTGGATTGATTGTGCAAGCTCCTCAGGGTACCACCCAGCCATCTAAAGTATAAAACACAGGCAGGGGAAAGGCATCTCAGCCCTTTTCCTGAATTCAAAGAATCCTGGAAGGCCAGACATGACTGTGCAAAAGAAACCCTGGAGAGCGACCCACCATAAGCGGCTTTTCTGCTTGAGCTGCTGAATGCTGAAGACAACACAGTCCAGTGATTCCCCACTGTGAATTCGGTTAGACTCCATTTCACCTTTCTTCTGCTGTCTGAGTCCTCTATATTTTGAAATGCTTATTAAAGACATATTAGCTCATTTTTGGTATCTAGTCATGGTTTCTCAACCTTGGCACTAGGGACATTTGGGGCTAGATGATTCTCTGTGATGGGGCCATCCTGTGAACTGTAGGTTGTTGAGCAATGTCCCGGGGCTCCACCCCTCAGATGCCAGTAGCACCCAACCCATTTGTAACAACCAAAAAATGTTGCCAGACATAGCCAAGTGTCTCCCAGGGATAAAATCTCCTTGGTTGCAAACAACTACCATACAGAGATAGATAGAACAATCGATAGATAGAAATGGATGGATGGATAGATGGATGGATGGATGAATAGACAGATACATAAGAGATAAGAATGGATGGATGGATAGGTTAGGTAGATAGAAATAGATGGATGGATAGGTAGGTATATAGATGGATAGACCAAAATGTTCATACTAAGATAGGGTTTCTTGGCCTCAGCACTATAGATATTTAAGGCAAGATGAATGCTTATCTGTGGTGGGGTTTCCTGTGCACTGTAGGGTGTTGAGCAGCACCCTTGGGCTGCACCCAGCAGATGCCAGAAGCACACCCTCCACCACAGAGTCATGATGACCAAAAATGTCTCCGAACATCCCCAATCGTCCCTTGGGGAGTAAGAAACACTTGCCTGGTTGCAAACCACAGCCACAGAAGATGGCTGGATGGATATGATAGATAGATTATACATAGATAGATAGATAGATGAAATAGGTAGATGGATGATGGATGGCTAGATAATAGATAGATAGATAGATAGATAGATAGATAGATAGAATCTTTCATGCTAACACATGCTTACTTGACCTCAGCACTACTGACATTTAAGGTAAGATGGATGACTCTCTGTGATGGGCCATCCTGTGCACGTCAGGGTGTTCAGCACCGTCCCTGGGCTCCACCCACCTGACACCAGAAGCACCCACTGCCCCATTTGTGATAATCAAAGACATATTCAGATATTGCCAAGGGTCGTCTAGTGGCAAAATCACCTGGGTTGAAAAGTACTGCCATAAACCTATATATCTGGGACCTGATGGCACTTGACTAGAAGGCGGCTTTCTTCATAGTGCAAGTACATTTTGATCATTTGAAGTGCACTATATTGGTGTGGCAATGATGCTTTTAAAACAATGTATACACTTCGACTGTATCAATAATGCCATATTCAAATAAAGCCTAACATGTCTATGTATTTTGTTGAACTCAATAATGGAAACAGAAGCAAGCCCAATTGTTTGTCCTGATATTACAGTTAAACATTGATCATTCAATCAGAAGTTTCTTGGTTGTTTATTGTTTTTTCCTTTTTTGTTTTTTGAATGGAGCAAGAGAGGAGAAAGTTAAATATTTGTTAAAAAGTTAAGTATTTGTTCTGTATCCAGTTTAGAGAGACAAAATTTCATTGCATAAAAATCACACAAGGGGCCAGGCATGATGGCTCAAGCCTGTCATCACAGCACTTTGGAAGGTCAGGGCAGAAGGACTGCTTGAGGTTAAGTGTTCGAGATCATCCGTGGCAACACAGCAGATCCCATCTCTACAAAAAGTAAGTCATAATAATAATAACAACAAGCTGTGCCTCGTGGTACACACCTGTAGTCCCAGCTACCGAGGAGGCTGAGGCTGGAGGATCGCTTGAGCCCAAGAGTTTGAGCCAGCAGTGAGCTATGATCACACCACTGCACTCCAGCCTGGGTGACAGAGTGACACCCCCTCTCGAATTATTGAATTTATTATTATTATTATTTGAGGTGGAGTGTCACTCTATCGTCCGGGCTGGAGTGCAGTGGCATGCTCTTGGCTCACTGCAACCTCCACCTCCCGGGTTCAATCAATTCTCTTGCCTCAGCCTCCCGAGTAGCTGGGACTATAGACGCCCACCACCACGCCCCGCAAATTTTTGTATTTTTATTAGAGACAAGGTTTGATCATGCTGGCCAGGATGGTCTTGAACTCCTGGCCTCAAGTGATCTGCCGGTCTGGGTCTCCCAAAGTGCCGGGATTACAGGCATGAGCCACTGCGCCCTGTTATTTAATGTCATTTAATTTTACCGCACTCAGGAAGCAATGCGTGTGCATATTCATCCAGAACAAGGACTCATATTCGTTGGGGCCACCCGCCGGGTGATTTACAACAAGCCACGCAGAGCCGCCTACCTGAAGAGTGCGTCAATCATCCTCTTGGACGGCAGCCTCCAGAGGATGCGCGGCCACGGGTCCCCCGAGGCGCTACAGTCCAGCTTCAGGGTCCCTCCGTACCTGACGTCCGTCCTCCGCGGGGAGGTGCCCGTGATGCGCGCGTTGGCTGCTGCGCGCTGCACGTTCAGCTGCACCGTCCTGCGCGCGGAGCCTACCATGTTGGCGGCCACGCACTCATAGCGCCCGCTGTCTTTGGGCGCTAGGTTGCGGATGTAGAGCGTCCCGTTGGGGAAAACGAACAAGTTCCCGTGGAGGAACTGCGAGGGGCGGATCTGGGTACCGTCCCCCAGCACCCAGCGCACGCTGGGCAGGGGCGCAGCCTTGGCAGTGCAGTGAATGTGAATGCTGAGCCCCGGGGGCAGCGAGATGTTCTCTAGCTTCTCCTGGTGGATAACCGGAGGCAGTGCCGCCACGTGCAGACGGATGGCCAGGCTGTCCGCCCCGGCTGCATTGCTGGCCACGCACTTATAGACGCCTCTGTCTGAGAAGGACGCCTCCTTGATGGAAAGGGTCCGGTTTTCGTGCAAGCTGATGCGGCCCTCCACTGGGGAAACAGTTTGCCACACCCTCCTGTCGGGGAAGATCCAGGAAATTTGGGGAGCTGGGGTCCCTTTGGCCAGACACTCCATTGCAATGGTGTCTCCCAGGTAAACCGTGACGTCCTGGTAGTGAGAGGCTAGGATTTGCGGCTGCTGCACGATGACCGAGAGTAGAACCACCATCCTGTCCAGGCCATGCAGGTTGCTGGCCGTGCACATATACTGGCCTCGATCTTGCACTTGAACCTTCCGTATCACTAAGGTACCGTTCTTGAGAACTTCAAAGCGTTGTATCCTGGTATTCGGAGTCATAAGAGCTCCTGGAAAAAATGAACACAGTCACCTTTGGCATAAACTGTGCCCTTTTGATAACGCCCAAACAAGCACTATTAGTTAATTAAGCTAATTCTCCACCTTATCACCCAAGCAGCAAAAGTAAATGCAGAAGATAGAATGTTTTCATATATTTTTAAGTATTTTTTATGTTTATTTTCTTTGTTAGAGACAGGGTCTTGCTCTGTCTCCCAGGCAGGGGTGCAGTGGTGCAATCATAGCACACTGCAGTCTCAACCTCTTAGACTCAGCCCTCTAAGTAGCTGGGACTACAGGTGCAGGCCACCATTCGTGGATAATTTAAATTCTCTCTCTCTCTCTCTCTCTCTCTCTCTGTGTGTGTGTGTGTGTGTGTGTGTGTGTGTGTGTGTATAGATATAAGGCCTTGCTGTGCTGCCCAGGCTGGTCTTGAACTCCTGGCCTCAAGTGATTCTCTTGTCTTGGCTACCCAGAGTGCTGGGATTTCAGGTGTGAGCCACCATACCCAACCTGTTTTGGTCCTAACCATTAAAGAAATGTGAAACTGAGATACCACCTCATGCCTACTGGAATGGCTATTATCAAAAAGACAAAGAACAACAGACACTGGTAAACATGTGGAGAATAGGGATCCCTTGTACACTGTTGGTGGGAACATAAATTGGTACAACCACTATGGAAAACAATATAAAGGTTCCTCATAAAACTAAAAATGGAGCTGCCCTGTGGTCTAGCAATCTCACTACTGGTTATGTATCCAAAGGAAATGATGTCAGTATGTTGACAAGACATCTGCACTCCCATGTTTATCACAACAGCCAAAATATGGAATTAACCTAAGTGTCCATCAGTGAATGAATGGATAAGGAAAATGTGGTACCTACATATGCACAATGAAATACCATTCTGTCTTTTTTTTTACTATAAAAAAGGAAATTCTGTCATTTGTCACAACATAAATGAACCTGGAGGATATTAGGTTACGTGAAATAAACCAGGCACAGAAAGACAAATACTGTATGATCTCACTTATATGTGCAATGCAAGAAAGTTGGACTCATAGAAGCAGAAGCAGGTAGTGGAATGGTGGTTACCAAGGGCTGGAGGTGGGAGAAAAGGGAAGATATCAATTAAGGAGTATAAAGTTCCGTTAGGAGAAATATGCTCAGGTGATATTATATTCATGGAAGCTATAGTTAATAACGATTTAGCTTATACTGGAAAACTGCTGAGAGTAGATTTTGTGTTGTCATCACACACACACACGAAGTAAGTATGCTATAAAAAAAGGATAGAGAAAAATAATGTTTTATTTCTCTTTTTCATTTTTATAATAGTCCCAGAAGCAGGGCCATCTTCAGGCAGAAGTTTATAATATAAAATATATATAAAATCCTCGTGCATTTTATACAGAATTCTGGGAGCAGGCATGAGTCCCAGGCACTTCCAAGGTGAGCTAAGATGCCACAAGCTCAATTACTAGAGACACAGTCTCTCCCCTATTTATTTATGCTTATGCTGTTCTCCTGAATTCCTTGGACTAGCTGGCTGCATTGACATCCCAGGCTTGCAGTGGCCAGCTACCCCTATGCAGAGAGGTCCTTGAGTCCACAAGAAAGGTCAATTAATCCCAGAAACTTGGGAGGCCAAGGCAGCGGGATTACTTGAGCCCAGGAGTTCCAGACCAGCCTAGGCAACATGGCTAAACTTTGTTTCTACCAGAAAAAAAAAAGCTGGGCATGTTGGCATGTGCCTTTGATCCCAGTTACTTGGGAGGCTGAGATGGGAGGATCACTTGAGCCTGGGATACAACAGAGGCTGCAGTGAGCCATGATCATCCCACTGCACTCCTACTTGAGCAACAGAGTAAGACTCTATTTCAAAAAAAGAAAGAGGAAAGAAAGAAAGAAAGAGAGAGAGAGAAGGAAGGAGGGAGGGAGGGAGGGAGGGAGGAAAGAACAAAAGAAAGGAAGGAAGAAAGGAAGGAAGGAAGGGAGGGAGGAAGGGAATGAGGGAAAGGAAAGAAAGAAAGATGGAAGGAAGGAAGGGAAAGAAAGGAGGGAAGAAAGAGAAAGAAAAAAAAGAAAGAAAGAAAAAGAAGGAGGAAAGAAAGAAAGAAAGAAAGAAAGAAAGAAAGAAAGAAAGAAAGAAAGAAAGAAAGAAAGAAAGGAAAGAAAGAAAGAAGGAAAGGTAGATAGAATAGATTGATGGGGTCATTCCCTGCTTGAGTTGAGCATGAATTCATGCTTCTCAGTGACATCTGACCTCTCATCACTCTAGCCAGTGGGTGGAGTCAGGGGACATAGGTCCTTATTTCTCTCCACTCTCTGTACTCTCCCTATTTCACACTCTGTGACCTCCTGGGACTCTGCCATCGTCCAAGTCTGTATTAATTGTGTTTCTGATGCTCTGGCATCCGGGTTTTGCTGAGTCTGGGGAAACTGCTCATCCCAAAGCTAGATAATTGCTAGAGACAGCAAACCAGTCAGTTGTGAGTGCACCTGGCACATGTAAACCAATCAATCTGGAGACCACACCCTAACCACCTCCTTTATTGGTCTGTCTGATTCCAGGTGACTAGCCTCTAGTCTTAACTACCCCAGGGTCAGGTACCACACAACTAGAGACAGCCCCATGTGCTCCAGAGCCTGCTGACATTTTTCAAACTACTCAATTCTAAGCCTCGCCTGCTTCTTCCCATATAAACCACACACACAAAAAAGGTGCTTGCCCACTCTTTTCCCCTTGCTTTTCTCTGCTTGCTAACCAAACGTGGGGCTTCCCTCTGTGGCCCTGCATGATGTTATGTGAACTGTGAGTAACAGACTATCTTTTCAATGACAGTCATCTCCTGATCTATTGGCCTACCCATACAGGCATGCAATGAAACTGTAAATGAGACCTCAAGCTCTCATAACATGGACTCCCTGTGACTTACAGAGATGCCCAAATCTATAAAACAGAACCAAGCAACCATGGCAGAGTGAGAGAACAGCGATCCAATGCTGTTTGTTTTTGAAGTAGTATCTCTTGACAGGCAGCTTGCCAGAGACTTCCAGTATGGGGTTTGGAAACCACCCGATCAGGGCTCATCTATTTGGACCAGTCAGAACTAAACAAGTTTGAATTCTTAATTTGTGTAAATGGACCTGATTGGGAACCAGTGCAGGAGGTGTCTCTATTTTCTTTGTTCTTCAGAGAGCACACTTTTCACTTGCACTGAAGGCTATATCCACTCAATCTGCAGATTGTATCTTTTTAATTGAAAATAAAACTCCTCCTTTATCTTCCACAGATCTCATGGACTTTTGTTAACAATGAAATATAATAATAAAACCCACATGTTTAAACGGGGGAGCCCAAGAGAGCCCTGAATTTTAGGACTCCTTCCTCTCTTCTCCCATGTTACTGAATTTTCCTGGGTCTGGACTTCTCCTGTGCACTATTCATTTCATTCTGATCAGTGCCTCAGACTCTTTTGCTAATGACTTTCTCTAAGATGGGAGTTCACCCTCTGAATGAAGCTTTCAAATCCTGCAAGCTTGCAATCATTTCCATCCTCAAGAGGAACTCATACTCTCTGAGAAGGTATCTAGTGTTCACCCACCTACAAAATTACTTGCTTTCACTATGAAAATAATTTCATAGTGGATGGATTATTCTAGCACAGAACAGACATTGCAAAAGGGCCACTACTCTGATGTGTTTACAGAAGCAACCAAGACCACAGCTGTCTCCTCCAAAACCAGGATTAGCAGCCAGGTGAGTCTGCCCAGCCCACCGGGTCTTAGAGAGCATGTATTGCTTGGTGCTGCTATTATCTCCCTACTTTTCAGGCAATGTAGCTAAGATGCCACCTAGCTTGGTGGCTGAGCCCTCCCAAATGACAGGTGACCAGGGGCATTGACTTTTCAGGCAATGCATTGCCCTCCCAATGACAGGTGACCAGCACCCACCTGCTGACCCTCACTCATGGAGTCCCACCTCCCCACTGAGGCATTTTATGATGCAGTGGTACAAGAGTGCCTGTCTTTCATTTGGCTTGGGATGAAAGAGAAGCACCACTGAAACCTGCCAATCATCCTTATAGCTCCTGAGGCAGTTTTAGGGTAGCCTTCTATTTCTCTCTGATGCCTCAATAAGAGAGCTTAGTTTATCTGAAAACAAAGGCCTGATAAAATCATGCCATCCACAACATTCAACTTCAACACTTTTGGATGTGAACAAATCTCATTTGGCCATGCATTGAGAGAAATAGCTCTTGTCCAAAAACAAGAGCTAACTAACAAATGAGCTGCCAGCACGGAGAGCTGATTATGGGACATGTAGAAGAAAAATGTACATGAATGTCTGGTGAGGGGCATAATCCAAATATGCTCTGAAACGGCCCAGGGTGTGAGGGACCCTGAGGATTTATACAAATGGGATTTCCCAGGAGAATGGGTTCCTTCAAGGACATAGCTTTTTGGAATAAAAATTCTATGGTGTCCCCCATTTCCCATTTCCAGTAAAATTCATTAATAAATTATTATGAAAACCTATGACTTCAAGTGCTGAGCTTATCAAAGAAGTAAACAATCGTCCTAGGCTCAGAGTCTCTGTGAACCTCTGAGATACTTTCAACATTTGGGAGGTAACGCAGTACAAAGAAAGTACAGCTAAGTGCTAGTACCATAAATCATTTCTGTAGTATCCAAATGAAAGCAACACACACACACACACACTTCTCTGATCAGAATCCAGGGCTGAAGATACCTTTGTCTTGAGAGAGAAGGAAAGAGAAAGGAGAAAATGTATGGTCTTTTGTGCAGGCTGTGACTCTCCGTTTTCATTTTCTTCTGTAACCTAGAAATTGTTCTGCCATTCAGAGAAAGCAGGTGGTCAATTTAGGAAGCTGGCTGCCCTTCAAATGTCTGCCTCAGGATTCCAGGGACAGACCATTTTTATGGGCTGAAATGTGTCCTTCCCAAATTTATACATTGAAGTCCTAACCCCAAGGAACTCGGAATGTGACTGCCTTTGAAGATAGGGTCTTTAACAAGGTGATTAAGGTTAAATGAGGTAAGTAGGGTGGGCTCTAATCCCATAGGAATGGTGTCTTTATGAGAAGAGAGTAGGACCCAGACAAACAGAAGTTTGACCATGCAAGGATGTAGGAAGAAGACGGCATCTACACAGCCAAGGAGAGAGACCTCAGAAGGAACCAGTCTTATCAACACCTTGATCTTGGACTTCCAACATCCACAATTATGAGAGAATAACTATCTGTTACTTAAGCTGTCCAGTTTGTGGTACTTTGTCATGGCATCCCAAGCAGGCTAACACAATCATACGTCTAGGTTCAAATCTAAGAAGCATCTGATTAGCACTTGGAAGCCTAGAAGCTGATCTCTGACCAAGCAGGGTTTACCTTTGCAAGCTGGTAGAAGGGAACAGGCGATTTACAGACCACCTCTCACATCCACTTAGCCCTCACGTGGGTGGTTGAAGGCTTTTGTACTGCAGCCAAATGAAAACAATGAGAGGCTCTCTCATGGAATATTTCAGACGTGGGTTATTCTCTAACTAAAGGACCTATTAGATGTTTCCATGACTCCAATTAAATCTTACATTCATTCTAGATCCTAGCTTCCTGTCCCTGCAAAGAAACAGGCTTAGATCTAAGTTTTCAGATGACTCCTCTCATCCTACCAATTCATTCTTTTCTGAGTTTCTGGTTGTGCCTCAAGTAAGACTCCAGTAACTTTCTCCTAAATGACCTCTCATTCAGGTATAGATTGGGTACACATGGACATGAAGATATGAAAAATAGACACTTGGGACCACCAGAGGAGAGATGGAGGAGTGGCAAGTGCTGAGAAAACCACCTTTTGGGTGCTATGCTCGCTATCTAGGTAATGGGATCATTTGTACCTGAAACCTCAGCATCACACAACATATGCGTGTGAAAACCTGCACGTTTTGGCATCTAAAATAAAAGTTGAAATTATAAAAATAAAAATAAACAGTTATTCAAGTAAAAAAAATTCCTCAAAGGTGTGACAAAAATTCTACTAATGTGTTTATGTTGTTTACTACATTCTTTTTTAATGTATTATATTGCTAGCCAATAAAATAAAAATTGACCAAAAAAAATAGATGCTTAAACATGTTACCTGTGGAAACCTTTGTCCAAGTAATGAAAGGCTTGGGTTTCCCTGTTGCCTCACAGGGGAACACAGCGTCTGTCTCTGCAGTGGCGGACACAGTCTGCGGGGAATTGGTGAGGATTTGGGGCTTTTCCCCAAGCGACCAGAATTTGGAGGCAGGTGGTCCTCCCGCAAAGAACTTTGAGCCACTCTGGTGGAAGCTTCCTGAGGACTGGACAGAAGATGTTATGAGGGAGACAGAACTCTGGGTGGACGAGACCAGGGGGATATTCTGGAAGTTCATTGAGGGTGATGCCGTGGTCCGCGGAGCGTGCAACAGTGGAGGTGCCGGAGGGCCGAAGTCCAGATGGAAGGTGCTATGGGAATGTATCCTGTTGTAGAAACCTGGATTAACTTTTCTCTCTCTCGTTACTGGGGCAGGAGAGGTGGGTAACTGGGGTTTCAGGGTGACTCCCAACTGTGGAAAAGGAAGAGTCCTGTTGGTAAAGAAAGGGGATCTTCCATTGGGATAATGAGGAGTTCTTGGACTTGGAGGCTTTCCAACTGGGTTTCTTGCCTCAGGGATGTTATTTCCAGAGACTTTGGAGTAGCCATTGAGTTGCTCAGTTCTTCGGTCTGCAAACTTACTGGAAATGCTGGGTTTGGACATGTGTGATGGGAGAGGAGTTGTACTTGATAATCTTGGAGTCATGAACTGTTTGCTGTCTGGCAAAGCCCTAGAAGGATATGTAGCTATTTCTGGTTTGTTGGTCCAGTGACGAGGTGGCTGGAAAGTTACAAAGTATCTGAAGGCGCTTTCTGTGGAACTTTCAGGCGGCCTCACTGTTCCCCTTGGTAGGATGGGTTTGGCAGGGACTCTGGCTGGTTGATGAGAAGTATGAACTCTTCCATCCTGGTGGTGGCTATCTGGGCTAGGTGGTAGAATCTTACTATCAAATTCTTGCTTTTCCAACTCCTGCTTTATAAGCAAGTTAAATGCATCCTGGTTGGAAGAGGGAGTTGATAATTCATTTGGCCCTGACATATGCTGTGTTCCTTCATTGTTCACTGGGGCTGCTTTGGTTTCTGGATTCCCCACATAATTCAAAAAAGTATTTTCCATGGAATCTCTAGATGTCTGAGATGTTCTTGGACTGGGAAGTGCTGACTTTGCGGTGGTGGTTTGTCCCAAAGACACGAAAATCTTGGGTGGGGATGGGGATGCTGGCTCCTTCATCCCGGCAGGAGTAGGGATGTGATTCTGTGGTCTAGTTTCAGAATGGAGAACAGCCACCATGGTTTCGTGATGGTCTGGACCACGGGTGGTGGTTTCTGTCTGACTTGAAGACACCTCCACTTTTATGCTTGAGAGAGTTGTGGAAGAATCACGTTCTTCCTGTTGAAATGGTGTGGAGAGTGTCACAGAGGACGAAAACTCAGAAGTAAAATCCACCTCCTCCAGCTCTTTAAGAAGGGGATGGTCTGTAAGGTTTTCCCCAGAAGTGGTAACAGGTATGTCTGTCTGCAGCCTTCCAGGCTGGGTTGTCCTTGTTGGGGTTCCTGGAAAGCCTACAGAAGAGGATTCTTCCTTAAATTCCCCCACAGTGGAGACCAAGGAGGGAGAAGTTGGTAGGACATTAGTGATTGATCCACCAGGGACTAAAGTGTCACTTTTATATTTGTTGACATTTGTGGAAACATCATCCTTAATTTCTTTTCCATCTGTTGTGGGTTTATATGTGATTGTAAGTGTCTCTTGGACTTTATGGTAAGATGAATATATTTTTGTGTTGGTTGTCATGTAATCTGAGGAATCATAAGGATCCTCACCTTTCAGAGAAACAGTTCTAGGCAAAAGCATAGTTTCTGAACTGGGAGTAACAATGTTTCTATGTTTATTTTCTGGAGGAGAAGAGCTGGGCTTGGATGCAGATGCTCTTGAGCTCACTGTAGAAGGGGTATGTTGATGTTTATTTGGCCTCTTCCCATGTTTTCTCCGTGAGGTTCCCTTGGATGTGGGTTCTGCATTCTTTTCCATTTCTAGCTGTTTGGGAGTATTAACTGTGTTATCCACCCAAGATGTAGGAACCAGAGAACTCTCTACTTGATTTGAACTCTTCATTTCAGGTGCTTGAGTTGGTTGGGTAGAAAAAGTCTCTGATGGGACAAAAGTTGTGGGTGGGGTTTGCTTGTGCCGGTGGCGGAATTTGTGGGGGCGTAATCTTCTTCTCCCATTGGGTCTCCTCCGAGAAGGGTGAGTGGTCATAGTGGATGATGAAGCAACTTTTTGCCTTGGTGTTTTTGCTGTTGTGGTGTCTTTGCCTAGCAGGGCGCCAACTGTGGTTTCTGCAGGCTTCTTAACTGGAGACATACTGCTCGTTATACCCAGTGTGGAGTTAGGCAAAGTGTTGGATTTGCTCTCTTTCCCCCCACTCGCAGAACTTCTGGAGTGTGTGGGGTCTCCCTCTGGCATATCTCCTCTCTGTGGTGTCTGAAACTTCTCTTTCATACCCTTTTTAATCAATAAGATATCTTGAGTGCTTAAACTACTTTTCACAAGCTGGATGTTGTAGACAGATGTCGGTCCTTGTAGATGTAATTGGCCTGGGACACCTGGTTCCCCTACAGTAGAATCCTCAAATGACTGTAATGTACTGGAGTCAGCCACCCACATGGTGGGGGTAGAAGTAAGGTATGCAAAGGTGTCTTCTTTCATCTTATCCCCATCTGGTTGTGAATTAGTCTCCAAATCTGGGTCAAAGAATTGCACGGGCTCAGACTCAGCCAAGGAGACAGTATCCAGTGGAGGTTCATACTCACTGGATGTGGCCTCTGGCACAGATCCAACATCTGCTGTAGACCAACCCTCTGTTACTATGTCTTCATGGGTGGTCTTTTCATAGACTGTGTCTAAGGTGTACAGAGTAGGAGATGGTTCATAAGACTCAGATATAAGTGTAGGGGCTGCAATCCACTTCAGGTCACCACTGGTGGAAATTATCTCCTTAGTCTTCTCGGAAAACTCATCAAAAACTTCTTCCAGAGGTGTGCTTGTTACTTTGCGTTCAACAAGAATAACTCCATTGTGGTTGTGTTCTATCCCCATACTGGCTGAGGAAATGGCACTCAAAATGTGTTCTTCTTCACTAAGTAGAGGTACATCTGCCGAGGATTCTTCAGCACTGGCTGCCGTCTGCACAGGAGATGTTGAGGGGGGAGAAACAGCAGCCAAAGGTGGTGTGACTTCGAGATTTAAGGATGGAGTTGTGGTTTTAATGACCTGGGGTACTTCTGTGCCCTTAGGGAGACTTTTCCCACGGACTTTGGCTAAAATATCAGCCCAGCGCTCCGGATTAATCTGTTTGTTTGCCATGTTTATCCTTCGTCTAGATTCAAACCCTCTGCGACCTTCTGCAACATTGGTCTCTGGTTCTTTTTCTGAATGTTTCCAGAGTTTCAGCTTTCTTCTCCCTTTCTTGGCTTTCCTATCTCCATTCATGGGATCATCCTTTCTTTTCAGGAACACTTCTTGGTCCTTTGGACGTAGAAGTTTTCTTGCAGTGTTCTCTTCATCTCCCATGCCTGAGCCTCCTTCATCCTCCACAATGTCTTCTCTCACTCTGGGAAGAGCCTTTGCACTGGGGCGTCTGCCTTTTTTGGATGAGGAGCCAGACTCTTTCTTGCTCACTGTGATTCCCACCGTAAAATGGTCTGCCCCTTGCTGATTAACAGCCACACATGTGTAGTAACCACTATCACTGACTTGGACCTTTGGGATCGAAAGAGTTCCATTTGGCAGCATGTATACATGTGATGTGTTAGCCAAATCATTAATTATCTTTCTGTTTGGAAGAATCCAGCTGAAGTGGGCTTCAGGTATTGCTAAAGCATTGCAAGGCAACATCACCGTCTCCCCTGGGTTCTTGCCAATTGTCACCATGTCTCCATCGGCTGGCTGAGTGGAGGGAGACTGCACAAATACCCTATATACCATGCGGTCCATTTCATCTCTCACCTGAGCAATGCACTGGTACATGCCAGAGTCGGATGGCTCCATGGACTTGATCCTCAGCCAGCCACTGCTGAGAATGGAGAACTTGCTGTCTGAATCATCCATGGGCGCTTTCAGGATGGAACCATCTGGAAGCACCCAGAAGATAGACGGACTCTCAGAAGCTTTCACATTACAGCTCAGCTGGCATGGACCCCCTTCCAGGACAATCTGAGCTCTTTGCACAGCTCCACTAGGCTCAATCATTACCCAGCTTCTGCCTCGAGACTGCCTTGTTTCTTTGGTGGATATTGTTTGAGAATACTGGGTGTAGTAGGAAAGTAGCACCTTCTTGGCTGTACTCTGACGTCGATTCAGCTGGATATCTATAGACGGCTGCATGACCCATTCCGGTTCTGCAATAACCTGGGCTCTCACACCTGTATAGTAAAGAGCTTCCTCATCAGCATCCTGCCTGTACTGGTAGCTGACTCTGGGGTCTTTGCTGAGCATGAGCTCTCTGTGTAGCTTCACGGGAACTTCGCTGTAGTATGCTATCAATTTCCATAGCTTTTCATAGTTTTCCCGTGTCATCGGACACTCGAAGTCCAAGGCAACTGTTGCATTTATGTCAATATCTGGAGGATCCGTTTGGTTCAAGTGAATTTTGTACACATTCACTGGTTTCTTGATGTCACAGACCAAGTTCACCATGTTCCCATGCTCGTCGGTCATATTCAAAGAGATGCTCCACTGGGGGAGTTGAAATTTCTCCAGGGTGAGGTGGGTGTCACCATCCTCTTCTTGTTCTTGCTCCTCCTCAATACTCATGCTCCTGTTCTGTCTCAGAGGAGACTCTATGGAAGGCTTCAGACAAGTCATGCCCTTCAGCTTATGAATCTCATGTTTGTACAACTTCTTTGGACTGGAGCACATTGCACACAACTGACCACCTTCATAAGCTTTGTCCTTTTTACACTTCAGAATTCCTAAAACAAATAAACAAATAGACACTCAATAAGTGAAGGAGCCAAAGAATGGCATGCCTTGCACACTGCCAGAGAATACAGCCTATGTTTGCATCTTTATCACCCAGCTGCAACTCCATAAATGATGAATCCCATACATGAGTTGCCTTTGAGGCTTCATGTTAAACACAGTTTTAGCACACTGTGTGGTAACTAACAGGTGCTTTACAACTGTTTAACCATGAATCATAGTTTTTAATTAAAACTATCTTAAAATACTTACTAATGAGTATTTAAAAATATTTCTAAGTTAAAGAAAACAACTTCATTCCCATACATTATGCAATGTGCCTTCTGTGGAAGTTCAGGAGAATCTATATAAATAATTGCAAACTGAGGAAACATTTCTAGGTAACAGGATGAGTCTTTGCATGCATCACATCGTATCTCCTTTTTTGTTGTTTGTTCAACTTGATATATACAAAAAGATCTCCACATATATCTATCTATATATAAACATGTATCTATCTTAATAGATATATTTACACCTATAGGTATTTTTATAATATATAGATATATATCTATCACAATATATAAACATATATTGGTACATCAGTAACACATATTAATATGTAGCTATATATTGACATATACATATAATAAATGTATATTTATATCTAAATAATATATAAATACATATATGGATATAAATATATAAATCTGTGAAAGCATGTTCAGGTAAAAGGAAGACTCTTTGCCATGTATTATATCGTATTTACCTTTTTTCATCTTGATATAACAATATATAAATATATAGATGTACATATATATTTGTAAATAAATATATAATCAATATTTATAAATTTATTTATATAAAAGTATGTAAGTATATTTATATTATAAATAATAATCTATAAATTTATAATATATATTTTATATATTTATATATAAATATACATAATTGATATATATATCCAGGTAACTATATCTATATATATAAGTCTATATATATTTATAACAAACACTTCACAGAGTGTTTGCTTTTGAGTTCACATTGCATGCTTGGTCTCCTGGACATGAAATCATCTGGAATTTTCTCTGTTCTTTCTGGCCACAACTCGGTCTCAGCTACTGCTTCCTCCTCCTCCTCTGCCTGCGTCTTTGCTGACTGGGTCCTCCTGGACTTGGTCCTAAGCCCCTTTCCTTCCTGGTCTGCTTCAGCATAAATGGCATCTCCCACATGTGTGGTTCCAATTACCATCCACCCGCCAGTGATGACTACCATATGTGCTTCTCCAGTCCAAACACATTCCGAGTTCCACACCCCATGGCCTCTTTGACATGTCTATTTAGATAGCAGGAAGGCTCCTTGAACTGACATCTATGAAACAAACGTATATTCTCTCCCTGCCCTAAATGTAGAATCTTATGACTGTTCTATCTCAGTAAATGATGCCATTCTGTCTCTGCTTGGGGAAACTGGAAGACTGGGAGTTTTTCTTGACAGTCCTCTGCCGACTTCTTCCCATTCCCATTGGGAATAAGCCAGTCATACTTCTTCGTCTATGACTTGGAGAATTACAAAGCTCCTAACTGGCTTTGCCGCCTTCCCTTTTACCCTCCTGACCACAGTTTTCTATGTGACTTTCCAAGTAAACACCTCAAAATGCAAGTAGAATTGTTTTGCACATCTCCCCCAACATGCATACTCACACTCATGCACACACACATACACATGCTGTGAGAGAAAGCAGCAAACAAAAGCAGCAGCATTTCACAAAATCCCTTGGCCAGATTAATTTCATGGCTCAGTAAACGAGCGCAATCTCTAGAAGAATGCCCTGAAGGTGATGAGCAGGATGATGCAAAGGTCTACATGTCTCTTGCCTGAATCACTGTACTTCTAGGAAAGAGGAGTTCAATGCTCGTAGGCCTTGCCTCTTTCCACACGTAAGATGGCGACTCGACCTCTGTAATCTATAACCATATGTCCCCTGGCATCCAAACTTTGATGTGAATAAGCTCTAATGTACATTTTGAACACATCTGATGTGTGAATTCTGGCCACATTTGATGTGGCTTCTGAGCACCTGCAGAAGCTCCAGCACCTGTGTATAAGCTGTGGGCTGAAATATTGCTTTGGAGCAGTCTAACAGAAACTCTCTGAAAGATTCTGTGATTGCAATCTTCGGAAAGGCTCACTACATGAAACTAACTTTAATACTTTAAAATCTTGGCTTTTCTTTCACATACACGCAAATCTACACATAGGCAGATGTACGCACATGCACAGAAACACATACATGCATAGGCATGTACACACGAAGACATGCATGTGTAATCTCCAGACAGTAGCAGAGATGGTCTTTGCCCTGCAAAGCTTTATGGGTCCACATCCATAATGTCGTGTTGTTGCTATAAAATAGCCATCCCAGTGCATTTTCAGGCCCTCTTGCATCCATTGGGGTGTGGGGACTGTTTCCCACCAATGGAATATGAGTGGAGGAGGCATGTGTCTTCTCTGGTTAAGACCATTCACAAATGGGTGTACCTCTGTCTTTCCCCCATCCACTGCTTGATGGTCTCTTGGAATGAACCTCTAACAGCTGAGAAAAGGCAAGCCCCTTGAACATCTAGCAGTAAAGACTCCCAAGCAGGCAACTGAGCAAATCTAATAATGTTGAGTTGGAAATAAGTTTAGAAGCTGCAAGGAACAGAAAGGAAGACTGTGTGGCTAGAAATGGATGAATAAGAAGAACAATGGGGGCACCATGCTAGAGGATGGTGGGGCAGGTAGAGTAACCACTGTGCGGATACTTCTTGGAGGCAAAGTGCAAATGTGCGTCTTATCCTAAAAGCAATGGAAATCAGTTCTGCAGAGGTGTGGCCTGGCTGGATGCACATTCTGCAAAAATGTTCTCACTGCTTTGTAGAGAGTGGATGGGAAACAGGCTGGCAAGGCCACGGGGAGGCTTGCTTAGAATGCTCCCCCTTCCCACCAGAGAGAGAAGAAAAGGAGCTTGATCCAGGCTAGTGGCTGTGAGAATGGAGTTAAGAAAATAGATCCAGGATATGGTAAACACAGTGCAAGCCGAGGATGGGGAGAGGTTGCAAGGAAGGGCTTAGAGAAGCTGGAGAAAGGAAAGAAGGAAGGAAAGGGGGAAGGGAGGGAGGGAGGAGGAATGGAGGAAGGAAAAGAGGGAAGAAAGGAAGGAAGGAAGAAAGGAGAAAAGTAAGGAAGCAGGGAGGGGAGAAAGGAGGGAGGGAGGGAAGGAGGAAAGAAAGGAAGGTGGGAAGCAGGGAGGGAAGGAGAGAAGGAAGGACAAAGGAAGGAAGGAAAGAAGGAAGGAGGAAGGAAAGGGGGGAGGGAGGGAAGGAAGGAAGGAGCAAAGGAACAAAGGAAGGAAAGAGAAAAGGAATAAAGGAAGGAAGGAGAGAAGGAGGGAAGGCACCACAACCTACTTTGCTGCAAGTCCTACACATAAGCCCTGGTTGTCGTCATAGCTCTCTGGATCAGTACTGAGCACTGCTTCCCTGTCTATAAAACAATGACCTCGTAGCCACTCCTCTCGCCAGCCTGCTCTTTTCCAAGCATCCTTTGTGGCTTCCTTATGAAACATGCATTCACAGCCCTTTCCCAGTCCCAGTTTCCCACATTAAGCTGCAGTCCAAGGCTGGCATGATCCTCCAGATATCCATTCCATGGCAAGCCTCATCAACCATATGTAACTGATTACATGAGCACTACGTTTCACTAAGGGATAACTGCATTTGCATTGGGGAATAAAGGTGTCTCAACATTTAAGTGGTAACATTTAAGGTGTGAGATCCTGTCTTACTGATTGGATGCTCAGATTTCACCCAAGGCAAGATGAATAAGTCAACATAAGAACCTTGGAGAATGGACCGTCTCCAAAAAGACAAAAGAGTGTGCAGCTAGGAGTGGTCTGCTCTCCTCTCTTCTTACCTCTGGATTTTGCATCCCATTCCAAAAACCATCTCATGTCACAATCGCAGGTCCATGGATTTCCCTGCAAGTAAAGGTTCTCCAGAAGCGGCATGTTCTGAAGCATGCTGGCGGGAAGGGTTCTAATCATGTTCTCTGCTAAATAGAGGTGTCTTATGGTGGAAATTCTGAAATAATCCAGAAACGTGAATGTGGAGAAGGTGCTGGGGTGCAGCTGCTGGAGCAGATTTCCTTCCAAATGGAGCAGCCTCAGGGACATTAAGCCATTGAAAGCTTGCGGGTGGATAAACTCGATCTTGTTGTGGTCAACGTGCAGCCTCATTAAGTTAGAGAGACCCTGGAGGGTCTGTCCTGTGATCGCTCTCAGCTTGTTGTAGCTGAACTTCAAAACCTACAAGGACAGGGGAAAACCAAACAAAACGAAAGCATCCTGTTTATAGTTTAAAAAGCCACAACCCCAAACAGAAACCAGTACAAAGGGCTGGAGAGCAATGTCATGAAGCTGGCCTTTCATGTATAAAGCAGCCACTGCATTGATCGTTAAGGAGAATGACATAGTTTCCACTCTTTATTACTGGTCCTGCAGGACGCATTTAGTGATGGTTATAAAAGCTGTGGTTTACCTGGAGAGAACTGAGGTCTCTTAAAGCTCCATCAGGGATGCTTGCGATCTCATTGCCGTGAATCATAAGTAGCTCCAACTTGGTCAGTCCTGCAAATGAGGTTTCTGACAGGGCCTGTATGCTATTAAACCTAAAGAATAGTAAGAATAATAATTAAGAAAATAAATAGCAAATACTTAACTCCCATATGGGAAACATTCCCTAGCCTGCCCAAGAGCAAATTAGAAATCAGTAAAATGGTGTCTTATTTATTTCAATCTTATTCCGTCACCCAGGCTGGACTGAAGTGGTGCAGTCATAGCTCACTGCAGCCTCCACCTACCATGTGCCAGCAATCCTCCCACCTCAGCCTCCCAAGTAACTGCAATTGTAGGTATAGGCCACCACCCTGACTATTTTTAATTTTTTGTAGAAACAGGGTCTTGCTATGTACGCAGACTGGTTTGGAACTCCTGGCCTCATTGGAGTCTCCTGCCTGGGCCTCCCAAAGTGCTGGGATTACTGCCATGAAATACTGGTTCTGAGATTATAGGGGTGCCATTCCCAAAGACCTTTATCTCTTTCTGTCCTTCTCTATCTATGGGGTCAAGAAGAAAGTGGCATGTATTTATTTGTCTTCATTCTGTTAAGGAATATTCACGGAGAACTTTGAGTTTGAATGTGCTAATGTGGTCAGGAGGGTATTTGGTCTTCATTCTGTTAAGGAACACTTGGGTAAAACTTTCACTTGGAATATGCTAATGTGGTCAGGAGGGTATTTGATGTCCATCAATAGGATTTAGAATTCAACGTGAGGCTGTTTCACATGTCTGTTTCTTGGCAACTCTGTGCTGAAGTGGCAGTAATAAGGAGGGACACACAACTAGCAGGGATGGGAAAATCCACAGCATTGGAATTTGCTTTGCATGTTGTAAGAAAGGAGAGAGCTCCATGTTAAGGGCTAATAGAAATATTGACCTTAGACATCAACACTCTTATTTCCCATGGACAGGATGCCATGTCTGACGGATGGTATTTGTAGACATGCTAGGTTTCTCTTTTTTGTTTTTTCCTGTAACCTGTCCTCAAAGTGAGATTTTTTTTGTTTTTAAGTTTTGGTTTTCTGTTGTTGCATATACAATTGTCAAGATGCTTTTTTGACCAATATGGAAACTTCTTGCTGCCATATTGGTAATAGCATAAACAATACTTAAACTTGATCCCTGGATAAGCAATTTGAAAAGTGAATAGACAAGCCTGCACACTGTTACCATAAATCACTGTTTTTGCTGAGATATAACACATCTAGCCTGATGTCATTGATCACTTCTCCTTATCACCTAAATAAAAGGAAATCAACTAGCAGAGAGCACAGGTGAAGAGCTCATAGCTAAATACAGCAGATGCTAGCATGGTCCAGTTTCCTCATACTCACATGCACCCAAAGCTGGACTACAATTCCAAGGGCAACAGGAACTCCCCTAAGAACCTGCCTTAGGAAGCACCTTTCCTCGACGAAGTTTTCAGAGCAGGACATTTATAAGCTCTACCCTCAAAAACCAACCTTGATTGCTTCAAACTCTTCAAAGACCTCCTTTCATAACTGCATTCTTCTTTTAAAGACCAATTTATGCAAAGAAAACATCAGATGGAATTAAATGCATCCCACCTCCTATTGAAATAGTCTTGTATACATTCAATGTGGTGTATGGGGAAATACAGTAAAAGTTGATCTTCTTTCCTATTCATCATTATGACTCATGCAGTTAATGAACAATCACATAAACAGTTTCCCTCTTCTTGATTACATGACATTTTCCACTCTTCTTTTTAGTGCATTACTCCAGTGTTTTGTCAGCTAAGCTCTGCTTTATTTAACACTGGTGAGAGGTAAAATATTTAAAGAATTGGGCTTATAGCTATTTGTGCACCTTATGAACATGCTTTGGATTCCATAGAAGGTGGAAGACTAGCTGGAATTGAGCCTGGTCATCTTTGTATTACTTTTTGTCCTTTATCACCTAAACCCCATGAAGCAGGCTAATTTCCCACAGCAGGAACTGAGATTCAAGAACGTTTCCAAGCCTGGCATGGCGGCTCGTGTCTGTATCCCAGCACTTTGGAAGGCTGAGGCAGGAGGATCACTTGAGCCCAGGAATTCAAGACCAGTCTGGACAACATAGTAAGACCTCGTCTCTAAGAAAAGTACAAAAATTAGTTGGCTGTGGTGGTGCATGCCTGTGGTCCCAGCTACTCGGGAGGCTGAGGAAGGAGGACCACTTGAACCCAGGAGGTTGAGGCTGCAGAGAGCCGATTGTGCCACTGCACTCCAGCCTGGGCAACAGAGCAAAACCCATGTCAAAACAAAAAAGTAAGAGAGAAAAAAAGAAACTTTCCAAACTTTTTGAGTAATAAGGAAAAAGGGGGTTAAACCATGGAATGTTCCATTCTAAAGTTTTTTTCCTATCACCTAGTGGTATGTTGGCCTTACTAAAACGAGATGGGAACTTAAATATTCCACAAACAAACACAGTAACAACAGCAGTGATATCCCCCTTACAGAGAAGAGGAGACTCACAGAAGACATTGAATGCATTCAAGAATACAGTGAGAGTAAAATTCAGGTATCTTGAGACCAAAGCTTCAAAGTGCTCTCAGATGCTGTTAACTGAGGTGGGAGAAGCCATCAATATCTAATTGGGATTCTATTTTATTTAGTGAGTTCAAATGTATGTAATCACGGTGCAAAACTCCCCAGAAGATAGTGCTGCAAAGACAAGTGAAATTCAAGGGCATGAAGCTTTATTTAATTATGTTAAGGACTGTGAACCTCCTCAGTGGGCAAAATTCCAAGGAAGAGAAGAAAGGTGCATTTTTTACAATTATGAGTTTAGCAGTTTCCTGCAGAGCACAATAAAGGAGAAGGAAGGTATTGACTACTGCAAGCTGGGTGGTGAATCGAGGTCCCAGTGTGTAGAGGTGACATCCTTAGAGGTGAGATAGAACCGTTTAAGACAAGAGTGTGGCTCTGTTGCCCAGGCCAGAGTGTGGTGGCACAATCTTGACTCACTGTAACCTCTGCATCCTGGGCTCAAGCCATCCTCTTACTTCAGCCTTCTTAGTACCTGAAACTGCAGGCACCCACCACCACACCTGTCTAATTTTTGTATTTTTAGTAGAGACAGGGTTTCACTATGTTGCCCAAGCTGATCTTGAGCTTCTGAGCTCAAGTGATCCACCTGCCTTGGCCTCCCAAAGTGCTGGGATTACAAGTGTCAGCCACCACACCCAGCCAGGCCTCATGTTTTGAGGTCAGACACACTTCACGTTGCCTGCTAGCTATCCCAGAGAAGTACGGAGCTTTTGGGAAGCTCAAATTCTTCATTAGTAATGCTAATGAGGATTTTTTTTCAGAGGGCCATGTGTGGGTTAAAGAACATAACGTCTGTAGCCACTCAGACGTTGTCCTGTGTCAAGGATGGCTGCAGGGTTTCTGGAGGAAATGGGTACAGCAAGGCACCGGGGAGATCAAAGGGAAAGTCACAGCCATGCAAGACACAAAAAGAGACATGATGAGAATCTGCGAGTTAAATAGCAACTAAAATGTAGTTAGGCAGGGGAATAATGAGCAATTTGTCATAGGAATAAAGACATTCAATGGAAATGTAAATATTCAGATGTGCTGAAAAATGATACATACTATGAATAATGTAAAAATCATACAAGAATTATTATATTCGTAAATACGTCCATCAAGTGATTTTTCTCAGAGACACTCAAATGAACAATTTCAGACCCGATTTCAGCTGACTCCAGAGTAGAAATCTACCTGATACATTTCTAATTCCTTCTTTGTCACATTACCTTTCAAGGAACTTTGCACGTAATTCCATATGTTTGAACTTACTAAATAAAACAGAGTGTTGGGTAAATATTGATCGCTTCTCCCGCCTCAGTTAGTGGTCTCTGAATACAAGGTGAAGCTTTGGTCTCAAGATACCTGTACTTAACAATAGTCACTGTGTATTCTTGGTTGTATTCAGAGTATTCCATGAGTCTCCTCTTGTCTATAATGGGGACATTATTGTTGTCGTTGCTGTGTTTGCAGGGGTTTTAAGTTCCTATCTCATGGGTAAATGAAGTTTCAATCGTGGATAATGACCATCCTAAGTTGCCATTTTTATTTTTATTTTATTTATTTATTTATTTATTCATTCATTCATTTGGGATGGAGTATTGCTCTGCCACCCAGACTGGAGTGCAGTGTC
Source organism: Leontopithecus rosalia (assembly GCA_028533165.1). Classification (NCBI taxonomy): domain Eukaryota; kingdom Metazoa; phylum Chordata; class Mammalia; order Primates; family Cebidae; genus Leontopithecus; species Leontopithecus rosalia. The sequence goes on from CM052670.1 coordinate 1,371,777, forward strand.
ACAGTCTTGACTCATTGCAAGCTCTGCCTCCTGGGTTCAAGCAATTCTCTAGCCTCAGCCTCCTAAGTAGCTGGGACTATAGGTGCCAGCCACCACACCCGGCTAATTTTTGTATTTTTAGTAGAGATGAGGTTTCATAATGTTGGTGAGGTTGGTCTTGAACTCCTGACCTTAGGTGATCTGCCTGCCTCGGCCTCCCAAAGTGCTGGAATTATAGGTATGAGCCACTGCACCCAGCCACCATTTTTATTTTTAAGAGAATACCTTGTTTCTTCTTATTTAAGCAGAAAGACAGATGATCTAGCAGACAAGAGAGGGCCAAGAAACTCTTACAGGGTGGGTTTGCTGATGGCATCCTCAGAATTGTTCACAGGTTTTTGTTTGACTGAATTACCAACCATGAGGAATAATGCAATGCACGTGAGTGAGAAGCAAAGCGAGTCTAAACGTAAGTTTCAGAAACGCTGACTACAGAGTAGAAGTCTACCTGACGCATTTTCTCACTCACTCCTCAAATCGACTTTCTGCGAAATCACTATGCAGTGGCAGTAATCATTGCTCAAGATGCACACCACAAAAAGGAATGAAGCTCTGACGCAGGCTACAGTGTGGTGACCCTTGAAACCTGTGGTTCACTGAAAGAACCCACTACAGGTCATCTACTGCAGTGGTTCCCAAACCCCGGGCCACAGACCAGTACTGGACCAGTTAGGAAGTGAGCTGCACAGCACGAGGTGAGCGGGTGGGTGAGCCAGCAAAGCTTCATCTGTACCTGCAGCCCTTCCCCATCGCTGGCATTACCGCCTGAGCTCCACCTTCCGTCAGATCAGCGGTGGCATTAGAGTCTCATCGAAGCACAACCCCTACTGTGAAGTACAAGGTATCTAGGTTGTGCGCTACTTCTGAGAATCTAGTGTTTGATGATCTGTCTCCTTCACCTCCACATGAAACTGTCTAGTTGCAGGAAAATGAGCTCAGGGCTCCCATTGATTCCACATTATGGTGAGTTGTAGAATTATTTCATTATACATGACAGTGCAGTTATAATAGAAATAAAGTGCGCAAAAGTGTAATAGGCTTGAATCATCCCCAAACCACTCCCCTCCCTGTCTGTGGAAAAATTATCTTCCATGAAACTGGATCCTGGTGCCAAAAATGTTGAGGGCCACTCATCTATTGTATAATTCCATGTATACGCAATGTTCAGAATAGTCAAATTCATAGAGACAGAAAACAAAGCAGTAGTTCCCAAAGGCTGGTGGAGGAGAGGGAGTGGAGAATGACTGCCTAACCCATATGAAGTCTCCTTTTGGGGTGGTGAAAACGTTTCTAACAAGATAGAAATAATGGACACACAGTAGTATGAAGGCACTAAATGGCACCAAATTGTAGCGCCTACGAGGGTGAATGCATGTCATTTGAATTTTACTTTGAAAGATTGCATAAACACTGTACAGGTCAGCTTTGTATGTGCCTTCAGGATTAGCTGACTCTGAAAACAAGCTTAATCCTTTTAGAGATGGAGACATAAAAGGAAAAATAAGGCAGGTTCTGTTTGAACTTCCCTCAATATAAAGCAATGTCTGCTACAGATTCCACATGCATGGATTCATTCTGCAGTGCAGTTGCAGCTATAGTTTGAGCTTTATGTGTCTGCAAGTTACTATTCTGGGTGGGTCAATAAAAAAGGCAAGGGCTCAGCTCTCTTAGCAAGAAGGATGACTAGAAAGGTAAAAATAATGAAAAGGATCATTTTGGGTAGTTGTGAATTTCATAAAGAAATAATTAAAGGACAGGAAGGAGAGTAGAAGGGCTCTCTGGGGAGCTGAGATTTGAAGTAGGGGTTAAGCAACAAAGGGGTGTGACAGTGTGCAGCTCTCTTGGGGCAAGGCATTTCTAATGGAGGAAGACATTCAAACATTGTTTTAAGTAAAAGCCATTGTTTGGTTTGTTGACCCTAGTTAGGAACTTGGTTTGGGTGCTGTCTCAGTGTTTTTACTCCACTATTAGTTGACTTATAGTTTATTCACTTTCTTAACGCTGTTACAAGATGCCTTCTTTTGTTTCCAGAGATTCATTCTTAGTTTACTTCGGTGTGGCCTTATCACTTTAGAAGACTATTCCTGGTGGACAATTAGTTATCTCTCTGGTATTTTGCTGTTTGGCATCAAGTTCAGAGTTATTAGTCATGTTTCTGTTCCTTAGACTCACCAAGCTTGCACACTTTATGGCACAGTCATTGATTTGTTCTCTATAGAGATGCTGCTCAAGATCCTGTAATGCACAGGATGGTCCCTGCAACCCAGACTGATTCAGTCCTAAACATCAAGATCACAGAAATTTGGAAACCTTACCTTAGTATGTGCAACCCTGCCTATCTATCTCATTGTCTGTATCTGTCATTATCCTATCATCTATTAAACACCAACATCTATCTATTATCTATCATCTACATGTCAATCATATATTCAACCATCACACCTATTTATCATCTGTTATCTATCCATCCATTACATCCATCTGTCTAGCTATCAATCATATATCTATTACCTATCACATATATTTTTTATGTCTTATCTATCTATCCATCACATCTATCATCTATATATCTGTATCTATTCTATCTACCTATCCTCCTATCATCTACCTACCAATATATTTACCTTACATCTGTGTCTATCATCTATCAGTCTATCATCCTATCTAGCTATTAGTCTATCATCAATGTTATCTGTCATCTATCTATTATCGTGTTATCTATCCATTATCTATCTATGTATCAATCAATCAATCGATCATATGCTATTCATCTGTCACATCAATCTATTTATCTTTCAATCCATGGCAGCTATCTCTCTCTCTTCCATATATCGATCATTTTATCAACTACCTATCAACATACCTACCTTTCATCTACCACCTATCATCTATCAGTCTATCTATCTATCTATCTATCTATCTATCTATCTATCTATCTATCTATTGTTTATTTATGGCAGTAGTTCTCAATCAGGGGTAAGTTGTCTTCATGCATAGACATTTTTGGTGATCACAACTATGGAAGGGGGTGCTATTGGAATCTAATCTGTGAAGGTCAGGGAAGCTGCTCAACATCTTACAATGCATAGAAAGACCACATAAAACAAAGAATGATCCTATAGAAAATGGTAATAGTGCCCCAAATGTCAGTTATGCTGAGGTGAAGAAACCCTGCTATAATCCTGGATAATCTTTGGGCAGATGTGTTTTCTTTGTTGTTATTTAGGATTCTAGAACTAAATCTGTCTGGAATGGTGAACACACAAAAGGCAACTGATGTCACCATCAAAATCCTTTTCCATTTCACGGATTGCTGAGATCTCTGTAGATACAGCAAGCAGGGGAAATAATGGTACCAGGTGCGTAGGTGAGATTGACAGGGAGCAGGTTACCTTAAGAGCTGAGCAGATATGGGAAGGACTCTATTTTCTTCACCCCAAGTGCAAAGGAGAGTAATTGGAGGGTTTAAGGAAAGGAGTGATATGAACTGAAGTATGTGTTAAAACAGCGATGTTGGCCACTGCCTGGAAAACATGTCAGAGCTTGGCAAGAGAGGGAGACTGAAATGAGGTGAATCCTGAAGAGAAATTGAGGGATGCTGGGCTCATGATAGGTGTGGCAGTAAGCATGAAGGCACACAGAACATTTCCAAATGTAGTTAGAGAAAGAGTCAGCAGGCATTGCTGAGTGGTGGGAGTGAAAATGAGAACAAACTTGGGGAAAGGACTTCTGCTTGGAGGGGAGCAAGAGGGTGTATTCCCTCATTTGCTGGATGGCAAAGGCTGGGAGAGACGTGTTGGGGAAAGAATTCAAAACTGTATTTGCCATGGAATATTTGACAATTTTGTGAGAATCTAAGGGAAGAACAGGGCTCAAGACCAAGAAGCAGACCCACCATGCACGTTCAGGGGAGACTGGCCAACTGACCAATGGAATAGAGCCCTGGGAGTACATAATATCACCTTAACAGAGCCCAGAAGAAGGAGGCATATCTTCAGTCAGAGGAGATAGGGTTCTGAGGGTCAGTCTCTGAAATGGGTCAGGCACAGCTGGATGTTACTCAGCACATTTTACCTCAAGGCTGTGCCACATTCTCCTTCCATAGTTGTGGTCACCAAAAAGGTCTCCAGATGTCACCAAATGTTCTCCAGGAGCACTTATCTGTTACTGACAAGTACTGTCATAGATAGATAATAGATAAATATGTAGATATATAGATAGCCAGGGAGATGACAGATACATAGATAACATATAGGTAGGTAGATCGATGATGACAGAGATAGATGGTAGGTACATAGATGACAGGTACAGAGAAAGATAAGTGATAGAGACAGATTGATTGATGGAGATAGACGATAGGTAGGTAGATTACTGATAAATATGTGATAGAGAATAGATAGATTGACTAATAGATGATAGATGAGTAGATAGATGATACATAGATGATAGGTAGGTGATAGGCAGACAGATGATAAATAGATTGATAGATCCATAATTAGATGATAGGTAGATAGATTGGATGACAGATAATAAAGATAGATTATAGGTACATAGATAGGTTACAGGCAGACACATAACAGACATTCCGATAGACAACATAGATAGATAAATAGATAGATAGATAGATAGATAGACAGATAGATAGATAGATAAATAGATAGATAGATAGATAGATAGATGTTGAGAAAAGCAGACAGATTGGCTGAAATGAAAGCCATGGCTAGCTGAATGTCAAACTTAACCTGAGAATTTTGGTGACAACTGTCAAGGTGGAGAAGAAGGGAAAATGGGAACAAAGGATCAATACAGGTTGATTTCCCTTCACATCTGAATAAATGCCCCTGTTCGGGAAGGCACTCAAAGTCTGGGATGGGCTCCATATCGGCTCAGAGACCTGTCTGACTCTGTCATCTTCCTCCTGCTTGTTTTTAAGGGGCATTATAGAGCTTGCAGATGCAGATGCCAAGGGTGCCAGATGTCAGAATGGGGCGGATATTCTGGGAGTACAGAAGCCCGGGGAGTCACTTGAGTACCCCCCTCAGAAGATTTTTGCATCCTTCTAAAAATCAGTGGAGAGTCTAGGAAATCAGCACAACACTCAGGAAACAGTCTAACTGGAGACTGAGAGGACCCTGCATAAGGTGCCGTTGTGTGGCTTATTAGCCCCTTGGTTTACATACCAGACTATCTTCATCACCTATTGATTGGCAATCGCTGAATATATAACCAAATCTGTGAAATGCTTATGGCAGACAATATTTGCAATATTAGTATCACACGGCAGAACTTAAAATAAAATAGGCAACTATGGCACTGCTGAAGTTGCAGAAAGACATCATCAAAACCAGGCGTTGAACAGAGGGAAAAAATATTTAAGAGTCTGAAAATCTATCTCTAGGTGGATATTATGTTGTTGGTTCCTGAAAAAAATATTTGGAAAGCAATTTTAAGAAATGCTTTCAGTTTGTCTAAGCGGGAAACAGCAGTGCTGACAGAGAACCCTAAAAACAGCTGTGTGGGAATAGAAGGTTTCATTAGCACTTGGCCAACAATTTCTCATTCCTTGAGAGTCTGATATTCTCTCCAGACTAAAACACAAATCAATCCCTGAGTTTTACCTGTTAGACATTGCCTTTGCTTCAGTATTGTTCCTCAACAAAATGCAAGATGCCCGACTCTTACCTAATTTGAGATTGGATTTTTCTGAAACAATGCTACCATGATATTATTAGTGACTTTTCAAGTAGTCTATTAATTCATGTTACAAATTAAACCAGATGGAAGTAATAGATGTTGATGCAGTGAAGTGATTCTCTGGAGTTTTTAATTTTTCTTTTCTCTTTAATATTACCGAAAACTGCCTCTAGAGATTACTGGCGTCAATATGAAAAAGAATCATTAACATGTTAATATCTCTGTTTTATTCCCACATTAAAGCCTTTAGGGCACTGAAATTCATTCTTTATTGTGAGTTGTTTAAAATGAAACCATCAGAAATGGTGTTGTAATTTAGAGGTTAGTTATGTTTTGCACTTACAAAGTACTTCAGTTTAAAAATAAATGGGAAGAAAAGCATCCCAGAAACTGCAAATGAGATGCAAACAGCTTCAGAAGTAACAGTCTTATTGGTGCTGTAAGTCTCAAGCCATTAAACAAGTCATCTCCTCTTTGGGGAGGGTGCATGCAGAGACTGTCCCCACCCTCATTTCCAGCCTGACATCCCCCTTCCCAACACACAACACACACACACAAACCTGCTGTGCACCAAGCACCTCAAAAAAATGTATTCTGCATCAGTCCCATGCTTTTCAGAGGGCTCCACCAAGGCCTGGCTGATGGTACCCTGAGCTTGGGACTTGCCAAGGTGCTGAGTTTGAGAGATGAGGTGGCTAATCCCAGCAAGTGGGACCATGTCTTAAAATGGTTCACGTATAAAAAACAATTCCTAGACAGAGTCACTTTGTACCACAAGGGTAGAAGAAAAAGAAGTTATAGTTAAAGCTCCACTTTCTGTTCTGCAATATCACATGTGCCACCCCCCAGGATTCAAATGGGCTTCAGCAGATACAGAACCAACCCAAATGCCCATCAGTGATAGACTGGATAAAGAAAATGTGGTACATATACACCATGGAATACTATGGAGCCATAAAAAGGAATGAGATCTTGTCCTTTGCATGGATGAAGCTGGAAGCCATCATCCTCAGCAAACTAACTTAAGAACAGAAAACCAAACACCGCATGTTCCCACTTATAAGTGGGAGTTGAACAATGAGAACACATGAACCCAGGGAGGAGAACATCACACACCAGGGAGGGGCCTGTTGCGGGGTGAGGGGCGAGGAGAGGGAACTTAGAGGATGGCTCAACAGGTGCAGCAAACCACCATGGCACACATATACTCATGTAAGAAATCTGCACGTTCTGCACATGTATCTTGAAACTTAAAGTAAAATTTAAAAAATAAATAATAAATAAGTAAATAAAACAAATGGGCTTTGGCACCTCTTTCCTTTTTCTTATGCCTATTACACAAGATTGTAAAAAGGGAAGCTGGCTTATGTGTTACTATTCCCTCCTCTGGCAATGCCAAGCTGTTTTCCCCAATGAGCTATCATCATTGTGGTTGGATGTTCAGATGGTCAACTCATAAAGTCTACTAGCATTTCATTGAGAAATCTGTTTCATTGAGAAAATGTCTGTTGCCATGGGTTAGGGAAATTTTCATCTTTTTATCTCAACATTTCATTCTCTTCTCCTACCACTTCCAATAGAGTAGAGTTTGTTTTTTAACTTTGTTCTAAAAGATGTCCAAATATATTGACATTTATTTTTCATTGACTCAAATCTGGCCATTTCATTTTTACTAAAACATCTCCATGGTGGATACTTCTCAAACACTAATTTAATCAGTTGTTCTGCGAATAGATGCTAGAAAGTAGCTAATATATTTTGTTGAAGAACTCCAAATCATTGCTGACTATTAAAATAGCAGTTGAGTACTTGTAGTTCATAGCAACTAACACTTATGTCCCCAAAACATTGTGTGTATAAAATGAAACCAATATATTAAAATTCTATCTGGCATGCCATGCCAAAATATGTTTTTAAAAAGATGATGATGTTTTTAATAGGCAAAATGTACAGGAACTGTTTTATTGCCTCAAAGTCACAACTCTGTCATCTACATGACTTATAAAATGGCACAGATGTTCTGCTTATTGTTTTTATTTTCTCAAATTGTTGCTGAAGTCTATGTAAATCATCTTCATATGTTAGAGTGTGTGTCTCATGCATTCACCTCTACAATGTATTAAATAAATGCTATCAAGGGAATTTCTCAACAAACTCTAAAGTTGTTCACGCTGCTTGTTAATAGACCTTACAGCAGTGGCAGTTGATGGATATATTCAGGTAACCATACAAAAAGCTGCGTTTAGCAGAGCTAAAACTTTTCCTCTCTATTCTGCCCATCTGCAGCTCCATAACTCTCAACAGAGCCACACAGAGGAAATGTACATATGAAGTGAAGTAAATGCACATACACACATGCAAAACCAGATCAAGACGCACACCCTGACATTGAGATGGTTCAGGAAGAAGGTGGTACAAACCCCAGATTGATTCTTTCCACGTGTTTAGCAATGCCAGCGGGCACGGAAGCCAGGGAACGGAAAGTGCAGTGGACCTCGCTGAGGACGTAGCAGGCACAAGGATGCGGGCAGGCCAGCGCCGCTCCCGGATGGCCCCAAAGCAGGATCAGCACCACGGAGAGGGCCCCCCAGTGCGCCCACGTGGACATCTTGTCCGGGTGCCTGATCCTCGGATACCTGGGGTAGAACAACGACAGGAGATGCGCTTATTCACAGGTAGCACCGACGTGCTGTGGGCAATTTTTAAATTTGAATTGTGCATCATGGTTTCAAGCTTCCCAGGATTTCACACGATGTGTTGCAGTGACTCTTAAACCATGGAAACTGAGAAAGACGAAACTTACGGTTTTTTCTAAACTTTTCGCCATTCACTTTAACATGACTATAGAATATAGTCTTGATTCTTGACTTGGCTACTATGATTTGGAAGCCTGTCCTGCACTCTGTAACTGTGGGTATGAAATAGAGAGAGGGAGGGGAGAGAGATGGGAACAAGAAAAGAGAAGTTTATATTTAAGTTTCCATAATAAAAGAAATAATAAAATGTGTTTCTTCCTCCGACGACGAGATGTCATCTATTGTATATGTTTGAATTTAAAACTTTCCAAGAAAAGTGTTTATTCATATTTTTTCCTTTAATTATATTGCTCAACCCTTTAATTCTAGCTTCTTTAAGAGCTTAAAGAGGTATTCCCTAGAAGGAGATTCATCCTGTTATTTCAGGATTTATTTACTATCCTTATTATTATTATAATGTTTTGTCTTGGAAAAAGCGGGGAGTTTTTTTGATGATACAGAGTTGCTGTTAGTCGGGGAGGAAGTTTGGGGGACCTCTGATCATTCAATAACAGGACGGGACTGCTTATGAAATATATTCAGGCAAACAGAAAAAAAAATGAAGTCACTTAAAAAATGGAAAAGCCAGGGTAAATGCTAGATTGCATCAGCTACTTTATTTAGAATGGCGGTGATTATTTTCTTAGTGCCCTGGAAATGCCTATGTCATCTAATATTTTTGTCATCTCTTGGAGTTCACTTAAAAATAGTGACACACATGGAAAGTTAATAGGGATACCCAACAAACGCGCGCCTGCCCATTCGCCTGGGTTGTGAAAGATCGCGAACTTCTAATTAAAAATTCTAAAACCCTTCCTGTAAAAGAGGAGCATCCCAAACCTGTAGCTTTCCCTGCCTTTAAGTGACCTAGAAAAGGCTATTCTCTTAAGCCCGTGGGAGCGTCTCCCAGCAGCTGCCCATAAAGAACTGATGGTGCACAGGTAGCTCTGCAAAAAAGCAAGTCCGGGCTACGCCTCTGGGCGCTGGAACAAACCGGCTCTTGCAGCTCTGCAAAAGTCCTCGGAGTTTCCGCTCTCGCCAGACCCGGGGCTTTCCCCGCCCCTGCCTGAGCGCCCGACCTCCGCGCTGGGCTGGTTCCAAGGGCAGCCGCGCCAGTCCCCAGCGTCCTGTGCCTGCGGGTAGACCTGGCCCGGGCGTTCCAGCGGAGTCCTCAGTCCCCGCTTCCTGTCCGGCCTCCCACCCAGGCGCCAACCTCCCAGGAGACCCAGGAAACTGGCCACTAGACAACCCTAATCCCGGGGACGCGGGGTCGGGTCTCTCCGCGGCGGAGAAAGAGGCCCAGGGCCAGCTAGGCCTCCGGAGACGGTCTGCGAACCCCTCCGGGAGGCGCGGGTGGGAGTCTGAGGACGTCTGCTTTCTTCTTGGCCCAGGACGGACAACCTGGAGTGGCCAGGCGGGCTGCCCTGCGCCCTGGCCGGCTTCCAGAGTCCGATGGGTCGCGTCGAGCTGGCTGCGGGGTGAATTACGCGCTTTCCCGGAAAGTGGCTGGGGTGGCCCCATGAGTCCCTGCCGCTCGGGACTGGAATATCAAACCCCTTCTATCTGCGGTGACGACTTAACCGGTTTTTTGGGGTTTGTTGTTGTTGTTGTTGTTGTTGTTTGCACGTCTAAGATCATTCTGGGAGTTGGGTTGTCCCCCTTCCAGGGAAAGCCTGGATAAGAGAAGGAGGAAAGTGGTGGGGAAGGAGGAGTGGGGAAGAGCGGAGGGAGAGGAGACTTGAAGTAGCCACAGCCTGAGCAACTTGGAAAGAGGCCCTTCAAGTGTCCTTTCCCCCACCGATTGCAAGAGCACAGTGGGCTTAGGAATTCCGTTGGCAGCATTCTAGACACGAGGGATGGAGGGGTTGAAGGTTGCCAGCGAGAGCGAAGGAAGGGGAGCGCTTTGGGGAAAGGAAGGCAAGGCGGCCTGGGATGTCTGGGCTTAATTAGACCTATTCAGTGCATCCTCCTTCAAGATCCAGCTCTCCTCCCTAACTGATCCTTAGCTACTTAAAATAGCAGGAATTCAGGTATCCTATTTCTTAGCTACTTCGAACAATGCTGGGGAACAGTGCAATCTGCCTGCAGGCCCTTTACCCCCAGTTTTTCCCTTGGGTGCCTCTCAAATCCCTTCACCCCCTGCAGGCAGACACAGTAGCCCTTGGGCGCCCTGGCCACCCTCAGTCCTCACCTGTCCTTGGGAAGCTGCCGCACACGGGATCGGTGCGCCCGGATCATCCACCGAGCCGGGGCGCGCGAGTCACGGCCGGGAGTCCGCCGGGACCATGCCCTTCCCGGGGACGGGGGCGAGGCAGCTCGGCTTCCCAGCGCGGCACAGCGAGCCGGCGCCCTTTTATTCCCGGCGCCGCGAGGCTTCCCCAAGTCCACGCCTCGGCACACCCCCACCCTGCCCCACCCCGGGGAGACGGGGCGCGGGCCGGAGCCAAGGGACCCTGGCCGCGCGGCTCTGCGCTCAGCCTTCCTCTCGCGTCTTCATCGCGCCTGGGCCCGGGTGGGCATGTCTCGGCCACTCCTGCTGCAAGAACTGCAAGGGCTTGGGGAAGGAGTGCTCTTTGTCAGAGAGAAGTCCAGGGACCCAGGAGGGAAGGGCGAGATGCCCGGAGCGCGGTGGGAGCCGGAGCACAGAGTCCGTGCTTGGAGTGCGCCTGAGGAGCGCTGGAAAGGTTTCCGTTCCTTTCAGGGGAGAGAGAAGGGGCAGGGTTTGCGCTTCTCTGGGCCAGACGGCGTTTTCTCTGGCAGCTCTTCTCAGCCCGTGTGCAGGCAGGAGCGGGCTGGCCCCGCCGGCATCCAGGGAGCTGCAGGCCTGGTTGCAACGTGAGAGCAGCCGCCACGCCCTCCCGCCACTCCAGGACTCCTGGGCGCCCGCCTTCCTCCCCCTGCCAGAAAGTTCCTGCCAGAAAGGTGGAACGGGCTCCCCTCCGGAGTGGGGAATCTTAGAGGGGCAGGGCGAGGACTGGGAAGTTCCGAGATCTGATGGTATTG